>SJYX01024054.1:568741-589976 GCA_006410675.1 Oreotragus oreotragus
ATATATATGTATATATATATATATACATATATATGTATGTATATGTATAACTGAATCACTTTGCCATACAGCAGAAATTAACACAACACTGTAAGTCAACTATTCTTCAATTTTAAAAAGAGTATCATCAAAGTGAAAACACAAAATTTATAAATCTTGTTTTAAATCTCAAATCAACAAGGCCGAATACACCAAGTACTTGCGAAAGACAGCTTAAGAGAAGTGATTTAAAAACAACAACACTGGTCAGCTCTCCCCAGACACTGGCCAAATTAGCCTACTGAAACAACAGCACACACCGTGTGGGTCAAGAATCCGCCTACGCCTATTTTCTGTCTAAAAGTTGGCAAGGACTGCCCTTAGTTGCCGAACTTCACAGATAAGCTGTGCCACGCCCCACATTAGGCCTTCTGTGGGCATGTCCTAGGGGAGGTATACTGACTGGCCACCAGTAGACAGATAAATTATATGGACCCTTTTCCCACCTTTTGGTGACTCTGGTTTAACCTAATTGCTAATGACAAATCATTTAAAAATTCCTTTACTAATTGCTCCTGACCAAAACCATTCCCACTTCACTGTTTTGATACTGTGAGACATGGAACCTTGACATCTCTAGTCTTTCCACCCACCATATCTCCCATTGCATGAAATGGCCACTTAAAGACCGAAATCAGACTGGAACTCAAAGACTGACTTTTGATTTCCTACCAGCTACATCTCTATTTTAAATGCTATCTTTCAGCCAAGCCAGTATTCTGGAGGACCATCCTGCCAGACATCTGTGAGAGTGAAAGCATTAGTTGCCCAGTCGTGTCTGACTCTGTGCAACCCATGGACTGTATCCATCCAGGCTCCTCTGTCCATGGAATTCTCCAGGCAAGAATATGGAGTGGGTAGCTATTCCCTCCTCCAGGGGTCTTACCAATCCAAGGATTGAACCCAGGTCTCCTGCATAGCAGGTGGATTCTTTACCATCTGAGCCACCAGGGTGGCTGAGGGAAATATCAAAGGAATGATTTCAATGAGCCCAGAATCTTGCATCTTTTATATATACAAAAGTGCTAAATTCATTAAATTGAGATGTCTGCTTTACTTTAATTAACAGTAATCTTTTGATGTTCTAATTACCTGGTCTTTGTTGCAAAAACTCCTATAAATCCTGGCTCCTCCCTTACATCTTTGGAACAGTTCCTTAAAATTGTCTGGAAGGCTGTGTCCTGGGCTTAAGACCTCAGTTTTGTCCACTGAAAACATAATTCTCAACCTGTGCTTTTTTTTTTTTTTTTTTTTTTAGTCAACACAGCTTATGGGTAATCCCCTCCACATGACATCTATGCCTGCCCCACAGAAATCACAGGATTCCACAGATTTCATTTTCTAGGAAGCATTTTCCTTGCAAATATATGGCTGTGTGGTTGGATCCCTGGGTTGGAAAGATCCCCTGAAGGGCATGGTAACCCACTCCAGTATTCTTGCGTAGAGTATCCCATGGACAGAGGAGCCTGGCTGGCTACAGTCCATAGGACTGCAGAGTCGGACATGACTGAAGTAACTTAGCTGATTGTGCAGAGCCTCCAGATTAGACGGTTGGGACCCAGGTATCTTTGCAGAAGGATGTTAGGCTGGGAAGTTGGGCTGGGGTAGATAAGGTGTCCTTCACAAAATTACCACAACCAACATCTCCTCATTGAGTGTCCTGGATCTACCCACTGGACCAATGTCCTCACTATGGGAAAACTGAAACAAAAACTAAGAGATGAGAAAGCACTTTCTGGGTATTTGATAATATTTAGAAATTAATATTATTGGTTATTAGCTGTGATAATGATGCTGTTTTTTTTTTTTTTAAGTCTATCTTTTAGAGATACTTCTTGAAATGTTTCCAGATGATGCAATATGATGTCTGGTATTTGACTCAAGATAATTTTGGAAAATGGGGAGTGGGCGGGGATATAGGTGAAACCAGATCAGCCATGGGTTAGTAATTGTTGAAGCTGGTGATGGATCCGTGGGAGGTCTATGTACAATTATCTCTCTGTTCATGGAAGTTTAAATGTTGCCATAATAAAATAGTTAAGGACCAAAAAAAAAAAAAAAAACAGAGAAAAGAAAGGAAGGAGGAAGGAGGAGGGGAGGGAGAAAGGAGAGGAAAGAAATGAAGAAACACTTCCCATGCAGTGTATATCACAATCTGTAGAAACAACTGTCATGTGTCGATGAAAAGTAACTGACCCACTCTGCAGAACCATTTTCTGGACAGAAATAAATCCCCAGGCCACTTCCCCAAAGTGGGTTTAAGATTCTGGGGCTTGTAGACCTGGTGTTTCATTTGCATATCTGCATATTCATGGATGCATTAAAGAGGAGTATCCTGAGCACACCTCGGTGCCCCCTCAGCCCCTGTGGCCTCTTGACAAGCCCTTTCACTTTGGAACACGGTGGACACAGGGAGGCAGCTTTGTTGAGCCACCCTTATCCTTTCAGAAATTAACCTCACAGATGGCTCAGTAGTAGCGTGGGGACTGGAGTGAGGTGGTTCTCTACAACATAATTCCAGACGCATATTTGAACACAGGAAGGGAGAAGATTTTACAAGTCTCTAAAATAAAATGAGCTCTTGAGAAGAGAAACAAGGATGAAGGAGGATTTCTTTATCAGCAAGAGGCAGAAGTATGAGCCACCTGTCCCCTCCTAGGGGACTCAGTCTGGGATGGCGAGACCCAGCAAAGAGGACAGACACTGGAAGGCATCTCCTGCCCCACCTCTTGTGAGCAGCATCTCTGGAGGAGGGACAGGACTCAGGGTCTATCCCAGGGCTCTCTGCTCCAACCCCGCTGCCCTCCAGAAACTCTACTGTCCCATGGCTGGGTACACAAGGGCCAGTTGCTTGACCATTCAGTGAAACAGGATAGGACTTCCCGCCTCACATGGAGATTGTAAGGATCATGGGAAATCGAGGCACTGATTCATCGAAATGGCTCTCTGAGCTCTGATTTATCTCCATGGAGCTCATGGCTTATCCCCATTTACCTCCCCCTCCTCCGGGGAGGAGACACAGCAGGGCAGGCATACACTTAGCCATTGGGAGACTAAACAAAGGCAGATAGGAACCAGGAAAAAGCAGGCCGAATTAAGTGCCATGCGCCCAGCCAGCCAGCTCAGAAGACTGAGGCTAGGTGAACAGGAGGTGTCTAAATTGGCCAGGGGAGGGAGGAGTGGCCAGATCTCGGTTCTTGGGAACAAACAGCAGAGGAACCACTGGAAGGGTGGGGGAGGGGCAGACCTCTGCCTGGAGCATGAGGGGACCACTCTGGGCATGCAAAGAGCCAGCAATGACTTGGCCTTTTTTATGTGCCAGGCACTGTGCTGGACATTTGGCATAAACACCTCAGGAGACTCAGCACAAAGGTGGGGGAGGGTGAGAAATCCACCTGCCAGAGATGGATGATGTAGGGAGCAGGGAGAGGAGTTTAGACTAGTCAAGGGTGACCAAGGAACAGTCAGTTCACTGCTTAAGCGTTTGGCTGATCCTCTGTTCTAGTGAGTCAGGCTAACAAGGAAGTTCAGGGCCATGGCTGGTTCTGATTAGATGCCTTCAGTTCAGTTCAGTTCATTTCAGTCGCTCAGTCATGTTCGACTCTTTGCGACCCCATGAAGCGCAGCAAGCCAGGCCTCCCTGTCCATCACCAACTCCCAGAGTTCACTCAGACTCACGTCCATCGAGTCCGTGATGCCATCCAGCCATCTCATCCTCTGTCGTCCCCTTCTCCTCCTGCCTCCAATCCCTCCCAGCATCAGAGTCTTTTCCAATGAGTCAACTCTTCACATGATGTGGCCAAAGTACTGGAGTTTCAGCTTTAGCATCATTCCCTCCAAAGAAATCCCAGGGCAGATCTCCTTCAGAATGGACTAGTTGGATCTCCTTGCAGTCCAAGAGACTCTCAAGAGTCTTCTCCAACACCACAGTTCAAAAGCATCAATTCTTCGGCGCTCAGCCTTCTTCACAGTCCAACTCTCACATCCATATATGACCACAGGAAAAACCATAGCCTTGACTAGACGGACCTTTGTTGGCAAAGTAATGTCTCTGCTTTTAAATATGCTATCTAGGTTGGTCATAACTTTTCTTCCAAGAAGTAAGCGTCTTTTAATTTCATGGCTGCAGTCACCATCTGCAGTGATTTTGGAGCCCAAAAAAATAAAGTCTGACACTGTTTCCACTGTTTCCCCATCTATTTCCCATGAAGTGATGGGATCAGATGCCATGATCTTCATTTTCTGAATGCTGAGCTTTAAGGCAACTTTTTCACTCTCCACTTTCACTTTCATCAAGAGGCTTTTTAGCTCCTTTTCACTTTCTGCCATCAGGGTGGTGTCATCTGCATATCTGAAGTTATTGATATATCCCAGAAATCTTGATTCCAGCTTGTGCTTCTTCCAGCCCAGCGTTTCTCATGATGTACTCTGCATATAAGTTAAATAAGCAGGGTGACAATCTACAGCCTTGACGTACTCCTTTTCCTATTTGGAACCAGTATGTTGTTCCATGTCCAGTTCTAACTGTTGCTTTAGAGAAGCCAAATCAGGTGAGAACCCTCTATCCACTTGACCAAGCCATGAGGCTTTCTTCTTGCACTTTTAAACTGGGCAGGGCAGGGACAGGCTGCCCCACAGTCCCTGAGATGAGCTCCAGGCTGGCCAGGGAGGGATGCAGAGCCAAGGCCTGTGTGAACAACTGATGGTGTGAGCATCCCAGTACAGCTGAGAAGAGATGGGAAATAGGTCTGATGAGGGCTACAGCTGTCCACAGCACTGGCCTCAGCCAGGGGTGATTTTGCTCCCCTCCCCTGCACCGCCCCCCAGCCTACCAGCCTGGGGCATTTGGCAAGGCCTGGAGACATCTTTGGGAGGTATCAACTGGGATCTAGCCTGTAGATGCCAGGGATGCACCCTAACATCCTACAATATGTAAGAACCCTCCGTCCACCAAAGAATGACATGGTCCAAACTGGCAACAACGTCAAGGTTAAGAAACCCTGGTGTTGGACTTCCCTGGTGGTCCAGTGGATACGAATCCACCTGCCAATGCCTGAGACACAGGGTCAATCCCTGGTCTGGAAAGATCCTATGGAGCAACTAAGCCCAAGCACCACAACTACTGAGCCTGCACTCTAGAGCCACCACAGTGAGAAGCCTGTGCATTGCAACAAAGAGAGGCTAAAATCCAACCCACTGCCTGGAATGAAGCTGCCCCTACCCTGAGGAAGAGGCATCTTTTTCTAACTCAGCCAGATGCAGTGTGAGGACATACATGAGCCTAGAGATGGGGGTCAAAGGAAAGGTGCCTGGGGATTGGAGCCATATTGGAGTGGGAGGAGAATGTACCTGCTGTCACCCAGACTGCGAGTTGTACAAAAAGCAATTTAAAAGAGATATTTAGTCTTAATAGAGAGTCAAAAAGTCAACCCACAGGATTATGTCATCTTCTTGCTGGCAAAGACAGAGGTTTTAAAGCACGATGACATACCTACCAGGTGAGAAATGAGATGAGCTCAAAGATCTTCACTGCAGTACTGTTTCTAACAGTACGAGATCAGAAAACAATACTCCCATAAATGCCCATCAGGACAGGACAAGCTGGATAAACAATGGCATATCCTGCAAAAGAATGAGGTCTCCAGAAATAGAGTAAGGGAAGAAAAGCCAAGTGCATAACCTGTGGAGAAAGGCGGGTGAGGAACAACGTGGTACTGATAATTGCTTATATTTGCATAATCCTGATGGCTCAGCTGGAAAGAATCTGCCTGCCAAGGCAGGAGGTGCGGTTCAGTCGCTGGGTGGGGAAGATCCCCTGGAGATGGAAATTGCAACCCACCCCAGTATTCTTGCCTAGGAAATCCCATGGACAGAGGAGCCTGGCTGGCTACAGTTCCTGGGGTCGCAAAGAGTCTGACGCGACTTAGCGACTAAACAAGCGGATTTCAAACGTCACTCAGTACCAGAACCACCCAGAGGGCCTCTTTTAGCCGTACTTACTTCAAGCAACATCAACTTTGCTTTTATTGGGGCGGGGAGGGGGAGGGGGGAGTGCCTCATTTTTCTTTCCCCGAGTTGAACTGCCCAGCCTTCCGGATCCTGGACCCCCACAGGCCGAGCCACCCGCGGGGATTTAAGACAAAAGCCTGGGAGAGATCCGTTCCCCAGTTACTCCAGCCAGCCCCGAGACTTTCCCAATCCTCAAGTGGCCGCTGAATGTGAAAAGTTCAAGGCGTCTGAAGGAATCCCGCAGGAACCCAAGAGTTTGGAATCATTTAAGCACCCTTCACCCTCACCCCATCTCCCTTTTCCCTCTCAGGGAAGCGAACTGCAGGTCTGCGGAACCTGGCCCTCCGCCCTCCCCGCCCCCGCCCCACTGAGAGGGGCGGAGCGACCGCTACGGCGGACCCTCCCGCCGGCTTTGTGCGCGCCCGCAATCCAGCTGTCGCCGCCCCAGGAGCCCCCTGCCCCCGGAGGACGCACATTTCCGGGCCGCCCACCACCCAGATCGCACCGCCTGCCCACATCTACTCCGGCCCGTTCGGTCCCCGTCGGGCCCCAGTCGTCCCCCCGAAATGCCGGTCGACTTTACCGGGTACTGGAAGATGCTGGCCAACGAGAATTTCGAGGAGTACCTGCGCGCGCTGGGTAAGCGCCGCCCGCCGCGCTCTGCCCGGGCGCCCGGCCGGACCTCTGAGGGTGGGGTCCCCGCGCCCTTCCGAGCCGGCCGCCCATCTGCCTGCCTCGGTTAGGCATTATCGCCGCCCAGAGCGCCCGGGCCGCGGACGGGGCGGGGGTTGTTAGGGTTCATGGTGGTCAGTGTCTGATATTTGGCTCTCGACGTGGATGATTTCATTAGAAAAGCTGGGCTTGGTTGGCTAGTTTTTGTTTTCAAAGGTTTAGCATAGAGCAGAAAACTTTGTTGTGGAAAAAAAAGGAAAGAAAGAAAAGGACAAGCCAGCTGCACGCAGAGGCCGTGTTAATCGAGCAAGGAACTCCAGTGGTTTTCTTGGGGCGGGGGAGCAGGCTCGTAGGGCCCCGCTACCTTGGCAGCAGTTCTCCAAATGTTTTCAGCCAACTCTCTACCCTGGCACTCTCTGCAGATGTCAATGTGGCCTTGCGCAAAATCGCCAACTTGCTGAAGCCAGACAAAGAGATCGTGCAGGAAGGCGACCACATGATCATCCGCACGCTGAGCACTTTTAGGAACTACATCATGGACTTCCAGGTTGGGAAGGAGTTTGAGGAGGATCTGACGGGCATAGACGACCGCAAGTGCATGGTGAGGCTTTGCGTTTGCCTGCGCATCTCCTTCCCAGGGTTCCTGACAAACGTGGGGCTGGGTGATCCCAGAGGGGAGCAAGGGCCCTGTGTTCCGAGGGGCTGGAGATGTTCCCACTCATAGCCCCCAAGGTAGGCAGCACCTGACTCAAGTTCCCCTTACATCCTAACCAGACAGTAACAGGAAGGCTGTGGCTTGTTGACTCGCTACCATGTCCTGGCTTTGAGCCAATGCTTTCTTTATGTGCTTGACTTCATCCAGTCATCACGGCCGTTGAGGGAGGTCTGAGGATGCCCATTTTACAGATGAGGAAACAGTCTCAAAGAGATGTGCCTGGAGAAGCACAGCTAGGGCAGGGCTGGGCAGGAATTCCAGGCAAATCTGCTGACTCTATCTGTGCCATAGTGAGGGGGAGAAAGGAGAGAAGGGAGGAAACACATAGGCAACCTTTTTCAAGTGTAAACTTTCTACATGGCAGAGCATGAGGTCACTTTAGGGAGCAGGGTGCACTGTGATCTGTGCCTTCTGACCTGTCCCTCCTCATCCACAGACTGGGGTTTGGCTCCCGGCCAGTGCCTACCCTAGCTTCCACTGCTTTCAGGCAGCTGGCTGCCTTTGAACCGCGCAGCCAGCACCTACTCAGTGGGTCAATGCCCCTGCAGCCCAGGCCGGAAGGAGCAGCAGTGGAGGAGGGGAGTAAGCCACCCGTAAACAAGGGTGGGAAGCTGGTGACCTGGAGACCCCAATTAGCGCCACCACGCTGCCTCCGGAAGGTCAGCCTTGGGCCTCCATCAACATCCTGGGGGTCGCTGGGAGGTCAGGGTGCCTCCTGCCTCGCTCTCACAGTCGTGGGTCCAGACCTAGGGGCCTGCCTTGCTTCCTGATGAGATTCTCCTCATTCTTCTTCTCTGTCCCCTCCCACCCTTCACTGAGGGGCTACTCCATGCCCTGCACTGTGCCAGCTGTTTTACTCCACAGTGAAGGAGGGATTACTAACCCCATATTTCTCAATGACTGAGGCTTCCGGGCAAAGAGATTGAAGAGGTGGGACTTTGAGGCCCAGACTCCTGCTCTGGGCTAAGCTCCTCTGCAGGCAGCCTTTGCGGAACCTTGTGCCTGGGCTTTGGTTGACTGTGGTTGAAGGAGTGCCAGTGTCTGGGGATAAAGAGCCCCAGGCCAGGATGACTCACCCTTCCTGACTTGTTGATTCATCTGAAGGGGATCGGGAGTCAGTGATTACACTCGGAATACTGGCGGAAGAGGGGGTGGCTGGCAAGGCGGATCCTCAGAGAGGCCACTGGAGGGAGAAAATACTGTGGTCGTAGTGAAATGTCAGATCGTGCTTCTAAACGCCCAAAGCCTCTTAATCCTCAAAGAGGCTCACAGTGGGAAAGGAGACTTCAGTCAGAGTCCGCCTTGATAAAGTGGGGCCCTGCCTGTGGGACCACTGCCCAAGGTCTGGTCCCTGGCTCCTTGCCTGGAACCGAATGTGAGAACAGTCCTTGCCCCCAGCCTCCTCTTGAGGTACTTAGAAGGCACAGCAAGCATCTCTGTTTATTTTGGGTCAGTGCCACTTCTGGAATGTGCCGGCTTATACTTGCTTGGCTAATTATCTTTGCTCTTTCATTCCCACTCTCATCCATTAATGCATGAAGCATTTATTGATCACCTGGTAATACTAGTTAATATAAGCAGACCTCAGAGAGATTGCAGGTCCAGCCCCAGATCGCCACAATAAAACGAACATCGAAATAAAGCAAGTCATACAGAGTTTTCCTTTTCCCAGTGCATATAAAACTTTTGGCTATACTAGACTGTGGTTTATTAAATTTGCAATTATATTATGTGTAAACAACAGTGTATACACCTTAACTGAAATGCTCACCATCATCTGAGCCTTGGACAAGTTGTAATCTTTTTGCAGTATAGTACTGTCAAAGATTACTGATCACAGATCACCATAACAAATAGTGAAAAAGTGTGAAATACTGGGAGAATTACCAAAGTGTGACACAGAGACCAAATGGTGAGCAAATGCTATTGGAAAAATGGCATCAATAGACTTGTCTGATGCAAATTTGCCACACACCTTCAATCTAAAAAGCGCAGTATCATCAGGGACTCCCCAAGTGGTCCAGTGGTTAAGACCCTGCACTTCCAGTGCAGGTTCAATCCTTTGTTGGAGAACTAAGATCCCACACGCCCAGCAGCATGGCCAAAATAAAAACCCACAGTATTTCCGAAGTGCAATAAAGCAAGGCTTGCCTGTACTCATTGAGTGCTGAGGTACTGTTCCTGTTTTTATTTTAACTCACTGAATTTTCACAACACTGATTTTAACCCCATTTTAACAGACGAGAAAACCAAGGCAAGGTTTCTTGTTGTGTGACCTTGGTGGATTAAGTAAGTGGCCGAGGGAGGGTTTGCATGTGATCTGACCCAGTGGAACATGTCACAGTCTCTGATGTCCAGGAACTCACAGTCTTTGTGGTGGAGACAGATACACACAGAGTCAGAACACAGTGCGATCAGTGGTGACAAAGGGAAGCACTAGAGGAGGGGATCCCAGAAGGAGTTCCAGAGGTGGTGACATCACAACTTACTGTAACAGAAAATGGGAAGGTGGGTGGGTGGGTAGGAGGGAGGGAGGTAAGGGTTTGGCCACTCTCTCTTCTTAGCCATTAGTTCTGCCATAGGTGAACAGATCAGGGAGCCCAGCAGCTGGGCAAACTCAGTGACATTGGGTGAAGACTCAGGGTCACGTCTGCTGTCTCAGGATTCAGGGAGGCCCCCTCTCGGGTAGACAGCAGGCACTCACCTGCCCTCTGCTCCAGCCTTCCTTTGGCCCCTGACTGCAGAGAAGTCCTTCCCAGCTGTCCAGTCGGATTGGGTAGCCACAGGGAAGAGCATGGCTAGGGGAGGGTGCAGGATAATACAATGATAGCAACTATCTAGCCTGGTGCTTGTGAATGGAGGGGAGCTGCCTGCAAGAGGCCACATAGCCCAGGCCAGGGCCCCCGGGGGTTCTGAGTAAGGTGGTTGCCAAAGATAATGTCCCTTCTGCTCCCCATGCTCTGCACCCAGCAGGAGGAGCTGTGGCTGGAGGAAACCAGTTCTCAGCATCAGTTGGCCTCATTCTAACATGTTCTTCCCAGCACATTACAGGTAGCTCATTTCTCACCTATTATGTTCATTCCTTTCTTGGTCCTACAAGCATTTCGTTGGTGTTTATCTTTGCAGCCCTCATGTTACTGACATGAATCACACGAGAGTCCTGCCCTCCTGGAGCTCAGTGTAATGGAGGGAACAGACCAAAGCAGCTGATCATACTGAGATGGTGTGCTGATGGGGAGGGACAGGCAGAGAAGGACCCCCAGGTCTGGGAGGTCAGGAGCTGTTCCTGCAGAAAGTGGAGTCTCAGCAGTGGCTTGAAGGATAGGCAGGAAATGGGCAGACAACAGAAAGGGGATGGGAACAAAGCCAAGGCCAAGAGAATAGCTCTCGTTTTTATCGTTGTTCAGTCACGTGTCTGACTCTGCAACCCCATGGACTGCAGCCCACCAGGCTTCCCTGTCCTTCACCTCCTCCCAGAGCTTGCTCAAACTCATGTTCATTGAGTCAGTGATGCCATCCAACCATCTCATCCTCTGTCATCCCCTTCTCCTCCTGCTTTCAGTCTTTCCCAGCATCAGGGTCTTTTCCAATGAGTCAGTTCTTTGCATCAGATGGCCAAAGTACTGGAGATTCAGCTTCAGCATCAGTCCTTCCAATGAATATTCAGGGTTGATTTCTTTTAGGGTCAATCCTAAAAGATTTGGTTTGATCTCCTTGCAGTCCAAGGGAGTCTCAAGTATCTTCTCCAACAGCACTTGGTACTTGCTATTTCAAACCTGTCCCACACCAGCCCTGGGCTCAGCACCCAGGCCAGTGGAGGAGCCAGACACAGCCTCAGGCCTTTGCCGCCCGGTGCAGTGGTGAAAGCACAGTGGGCTGGGAACACAGGGCTGGTAGGGCGAGGAACAGGCAGTGGTCAAGGGGGGTTCCCTGGAGCCACGGAGAGCCTTGAAGGACAAGTAAGAATTAGGCCAGAGGTCAGAGAAGGCCTGGCTGTGAGGGGCTTTATCAGGGAAAGAGGTGCAGTCTGCAAAGACTTCCTGTGGCCAGAGTGTAGGGTGTGGCTGGAGAAGAGGGCAGTGCTGGGGCCCCAGTGGGGGGCCTGGAGGTGATCAGATGGGCGCCAGAGAGCCTGGGAAAGGCGTGGTCAGGCTGCCATCCTCCCCAAAGGGCCCAGAGAGCTCTGCTCCTGCCTCTTTCCCTGGAACCCTTATCAGTCTTCTAGAACAGCAGCCAGAGGATGAAATCCGGCCTGCAGATGTGTTTTGTTTGGCTTGCACCGTGTTTGACAAATTTCAGAGCCAATTGCCAGTGATTGCCAAAGATTGTTATGTCATAGAAAAATCCATAATCCTGGCTGTTCATACCCCAACAGAATCAAGACTGCTGAAAAGGCTGGGTGCCCTTTTAGTTCTGTGCCATGTAGACCCCCCGGACATGGTCGCAATTGCTCCCATTTGATGGGACCTTTTCCACTTTACCCAGCCCCCACCCACTCCATTGCCTGAAGTCCAGGATCAAACAGCCATGTATCATTGTTTGCCTTGTGCGTTCCTGAGAGCAGTGGTTCCCAGAGCTGAGATCAGCAGCAGCAGCAGTGTGTGAGGACTTGTTAGAAAAACAGATTTTCCAGCCAGACCCCTGGCCTCCCAGATCAGGAACTTTGGGGGTGAGACCTTCAATCTGGGTTCTGATAAGCTGCCAGGTGGTTCTGGTTCAAATAAACCTTGAGAACCACCACTTTGGAGAAAAGAGACCTCTCTGTAACTGCGTCTCTAGAAAAAGTGGAAAACACTCAGCGGTAATTTTTAGGCCCAGTGTAGAGGGCCATATGGCACCGGATGGCTTAGCCCATTCCTGGCCCCCTCTGGACATGGCAGCCATGTCCAGCACCACCTGAAATGGCTCTGCAGGCTCTCCCCAGGCTGATGGGTGGAGGGACTCAGATCTACGGAGCCCAGGATCACTCAGCTCACATTTCCAGTCGGTTCTGTTCAGATCTTTACATGACCGCAAGCAGTCGGGGCTGTCATCTTGGTGGAAATGTGTCAAGCCTGGGTCCAGCTTTTCTCCACTGCCTCGTGCATGCCTTTATCCATTAAAATGAAATTGCAGGCCCAGTTTGAAACCAGTATTATTTATTGAATCTAGCAGATGGAGGTCTTGGCAGAGTGGGGGACCTGCTAAAAGAGAGGTGCTCCTTCACTTCAAATACTGTTCCCCACACCCAGGCCAAGGAGCCCCTCAGCGCAAAGAATGATCCGACTCCTGATTCCAGCTCCCCCGGCACGAGCTGCTTTTATGGGAGAAGACGAGCCTCGGCCAGGGTCTCGGCCAGGAGCCTGGCTCTGTGTGCTGGTGGCACAAGGGCCATTTGTCATCCCACCGTGGACCCCAGGGAAACTGCAGCTTTGTTCACTCAGAAGCGGGCTCCTCCTCCCAGGCAGAGGCCTCGCTTCCAGCTCCAGCCTTGAACTCCGGATGACCCCTTCCACAGAGCCTGCCTTCCGCTTCCAGCCTTCTGTTGCTGCTCTCTGTTTTTATGGTAAAAGGAAAAAAAGAATTCAAACAGCACAGGAGAAAGTGGACTGAAAAGGAAAGGCCCCTTCCTTACTCAGCCTCGTTCCCACTCCCCAGAGGTAATCACTGGTACCGTTTCTGGCTGGTCTGTCCCAAATCTTCCTCAAATATAGAAGCCAGCAGCTCTGTAGCTATTGAGTAGATAATCGGTCAGTTGTAGATAATCGGTCAGTCGTTGTTAGTGAACCAAGTCGTGACTTTTGCGACCCCACGGACTAAAGTCCGCCAGGCTCCTCTGTCCATGGGATTTTCCAGACAAGAATACTAGAATGGGTTTCCATTTCCTTCTCCAGAGGATCTTTCCAACCCAGGGATCAAACCCACATCTCCTGCATTAGCAGGCAGATTCTTTACCACTGAGCCACCTGGGAAGTGCCCCCCCCCCAAATTGGTCAATATTTCTACCAAAAGCCGGGAAAGACAGAAAGAGAAACAGAGAGAGAGGAGGGAAGGAGGGAAAGAAGGAAGGAGAAAAAGAAAGGAGGGAAAAGAAAGAATCTACTTCTTTGCACATTGTTTTCTCAATAATATTTCTTCAGCATCTTTCTATATCAGCACTTACATGTTTCATTTCCTTCCCTCCTTGACTTACTTTCATCCATCCATTCATGCATCTAAGTATCTACCAAACTTCTGTTAACAGTTTGGCTTAAACTCTTTTGCCAGCTTTCTGATCCTATTCTTGATTTATTAAACAGATTTCCTAGATTCTTAATAAAAAAAAAAAAAAAAAACACGATGTCAATGGCAGAATTCACTCCCTGGGCTGCAGAGCTGAGAATGCCACTGGGTTTGAGAGCTTTCTGAGAGCCGCCTCTGCCCAGATCAGGGCCCCAGCATTTGGCTGGGTCCTTTTCCAGGAAGGAAACACGAGTGTCTTTCATGTCTTAGCTGAAGTTCTTCGACCTTTGAAATGAGTGTCTGCAGCATGCTTTTGAGGATTATAAAAAGGAGAATTAAAGCAACCCAAATAAAATTCACAAAGTAGCTTTCAAGAATCATACTTGTTTGTTAGGTTTGGGGTTTTGTTAGGAACAAAGGGAAATAATATGTGCTAAATCCTTACCAAGTGCCGTGCCTGCCCCTGATGATCTTAGCACTTTTTTCTCTTTTGGTCCCCACAACAAATGCTCTTCGGTAAGTATCATTATGCCCACTTTACAGATGGAAATCTGAGGCTCCCAGGTGAGGAATCTCTTTTAGCCCAAAGTCACTCAGTCAGCTGGCAGCAGAGGAAGGATTCCAACTTGTCTGTTTATAACACTCTACATTACAAAATCTTTCATGGAGCTCTGCTAAGGACCAGCACCTCAATTCCTTATTATGACCCTCATCACAGCCTGGAAGAGAGTGGTGAGAAGGCTTGGGGGTGTGGAGAAAGGAGTGCTGGTATTAGAGTCAGACATCTGGTTTTGAATACTCCCCTCTTACTTAGTTCACAAAGTGACCTTAAATGACTGAACACACTGCCTCTGTTTTCACATTGCTAAATGGGCATTGTGATTGCCACTCCACCTGGCTCACAGCACGTTCTGAGGACTAGGGTGCTAGCACAGGAAATAGGGCCTTGTGAAGCCACTATACTATGTCCAACAAGCAGGGGGAAATCCCTCTGAGACCCCGGACTACAGGCAGTGTTCTTGTGATGGCCACATGTTTACTGGAGGATTACAACTATTTGTTTTTCTGATCGACATTGCTCTGCTTCCCACCCAGAGAAGCACCTTCTTTGGGGTGGGAATGACCCCTACTTACCTGTGGGTTCTGGTGAAGCTGCAAATCCCAGTACGTCATCTCTCCTGGGTTGAGCACCTTAAACCGGGGCCATGACAGTGGCCTGTGGCCTGTCCCCTGATTGTGTGTGTGACTGGGCCAGTCGTTTGTTTCCTGCCACCTTCCATGGCTGCAGGAAAAATCGAACAGAAGGAAAAAATAAAATGAGGCCAGTAGATAAGCAGAAATAATCGAGAAAGAGAGAGGGAGAGAGAAACCACGACACTGGAGGGCTGCTGGAACTCCTGATACAACACCACTCCGAGACTTCTCATGTCCTTGAACCAGCTAGTATGTTCCCTTTCTTTTTCCCCTGACGCGTTTTGCAGTTTTCCTGTTGCTTGCATCTGAAAACATCTTGTGACTTAGACCATAGGTTAAGAACCACGTGGGAGTTAGAGCAGTAGTCCTCAAACTTAAACTTGCCCCATATCCCGATTTTCTGATTCAGAAAGTCTCGAGTAGGAACCAAGAGCTTTTCTAACACGTTCCTGACTGATGCTGATGCTGTGGGTTCAAAGACCATGCTTATGATAACTACTAAGAAAGAGAAATGAGGAAGTGGGCTGGCCCATCATCAGGTTCCAGTGATGTTCTTTTCATGGTTCAGTGTGCTGGAGTTAAGGGTGCCCATTTATGAGGACTGAATGAAAGTGGAGAGATGCCCTCTGGTCCATGTGGATGCCTGGAGACACCAAACTTGCAGCAGCCCATGACGGTTTGTGACTCAGGGTCCGAGTAAGTGATACCAACAGTGTGTGTAGCTGGACAAGTGCAGGATACAGCAGAGCAACTGGGAGTCTTGGCTTTGAGATAGACCTGGATTTGAATCCTGGGTCCACCCTCCAGCTGTGTTTCCTTTGGGAACATACTCTATCTCTTTGGACCTCAGTGTTCTCATTTGTAAACAGGAGCCAAAGATATTAACAGTACCACTGATAGGATTGTTGTGAAAACTATGTGGTGATGAACTATCTCAAATTTCTATTGCTATGTAACAAACCACTCCAAAACTTAGTGCTCCAAGACTCCAAAACAATAACAGTTCTTTATTTTCTTCATGAGTCTGCAATTTGGCAGGGCTCAAAAAGACAGGCTCGTCCCTGCTGTGTGCCACATCTGTGAGGCATTGGAGGGCCCACTTTCCTGATGGCTCACTCATACTCACTCTCTGCTGGCTGCTTGAGCTTCCTCACAACATGGCAACCAGGTTCCAAGCAAAAGGGGGCCAAGAGAATAAAGGAGAAGTATATGACATTCTTAGAATCTACTTAGCCTCTGAAGTCATATAGAATTTTGCCATATTCTGTTGGTTCAGGCAGTCCCAAAGGCCCACCCATCTTCCCAAGGAAGGGAACATGGACTCCACATCTCAGTGCAGATGTGGCAAGGTTCTAAAAGAGCACATCAGGTGGAAGATACTTTACAAAATTCAATGTGCTGTATGCAAGCTAAGCAGTTACNTCTGTTGGTTCAGGCAGTCCCAAAGGCCCACCCATCTTCCCAAGGAAGGGAACATGGACTCCACATCTCAGTGCAGATGTGGCAAGGTTCTAAAAGAGCACGTCAGGTGGAAGATACTTTACAAAATTCAATGTGCTGTATGCAAGCTAAGCAGTTACCACAGTGTTGGTGTATGGTGAGTACACGGTGGGAGTTGGAATATTATTCTCTGACTAAAGCTTGGAGGTCTGCTAGTGCTGGGCTCTTGTTTCTGACTAATCTCAAGCAGCAGCTGAGCCCACAAGGACTCTGAGGGAGTGGGAGAGGGCGTGTGGTGCCTGGAGATGGATCTCTGCAGGCAGAGCAGGAGCTCCACCTCCCTGGGCCACCCATCCAAGGCAGGCCCCCCATGAGAGGCTGGAGTGTGGGTTAAAGAGGAGAAGGACAGCCTCAGGGTGTTGGGAGTGATCCAGAGCTTCACCTTCAGCCCTGTTGTACCCACCTCCAAAAGTCCCAGATAGACAGGTCTGAACACTGTGTCTAAACACAGCTGAAACTGTTTGTGCATGTGTGCTCAGCGTGGGAGCCTCCTTTTTGCTGGCTTACCACCCCAGTCACTNGTGGCAAGCAGGGGCAGGGGCGGGGCGTGGGTGCCGGGCAGGGGTGAGGGGGGTGTGGGTGGCGGCCAGGGGTAATCCAGTGTGCAATGAGTCAGAAAAATCATCTTATTCTTTGACTCAGAGATCCCACTTATGGAATTACATTCCAGGAAAATCATTCAGAAGATAGGCTGTATCTATTAATATTTGTACAAAGGAATTTGTAGAAGCTGGGCAGTAATAATCCTCAACAGCCCATAGAATCAGAGCCACCCCCTGAGGGCTATGTACCGCAGGCTCCGCCCTAGTGCCTGATGCATTATATATTCAGTCCTCCAACAATCCCAGAACCGAGAGGTACTCTTCTTTTTAACAGACAGGGGCCCGTTGTCCTGCCAGGGTCACACTCCTGGTTAACCATGGTCCAGGATTCAGCTGCAGACCTCTGACTCCCAACTTTGTGTGGTTTACACAACTGGCTGCCTCCTGCTGTTGTCCCTAAACGCCTGGGACCGCAGGTGTTTAGAGTGACTGTGGGCTTTTAATGCCATAGACCACTGTGCAGCCATGAAAGTGATGGCTGTGAAGATAAATGGAAAGTGTTTATGGACAGCCCATCCACAAGTCCCATAGATTCTGCTTCTTAATCTCTCTCTCCCCTTTCACCATATCTCTTGCCTGTAATAATAATAACAGTTAACATCTCTTACACTTAGTATGCGCCAGGCTCAGCACTTTCCACGGAGGATTTCACTTAATTACTCCAGTATCTTCACACTGATCTCCCTTCTACCATCCTTCACATTCTGAAAAGGGAAATGGGGCTTTCCCTGGCAGTCCAGTGATTAAGACTCCGCGCTTCCAGCGCAGGGTGAAGGGGTTCAGTCCCTGGCCAGGAAACGAAGATCTCACATGCTGCGTGGAAGGGGCAAAAAAATTTTTTAATTAAAAGAGAAATGGATCACGCTTCTACTCCCCAGCTCAAAATCCGAAGAGTCACCCTAGGGCTGATGGGCAAAATCCAGACAGCATTCAGGACCTCTGAACATGGCAGCTCTTGCCTATCCAGCCCCACACTCGCCTCACACCTTTCACTTAGCCCCATCCCACCATTTGCACATACCATCCTCTTTTGCACCTCTTTGCACTCTTCCCGGGGATAAGTCCCCAGCTTCCTCCCTGGGAGGATACTTACTCATAGTCAGGACCGGCCCAGGTTTAACTGCTCCACAGACCCCTTCATCCTCCCCTCTGCCTCCCTGTCCCTCTCTGCAGGTGCTGCCCCAGGGCGCCTGTGATGCCCAGTGCATTTGAGATGCTGAGCAGTGGGGCCCACACCTTTGTATCTCCAGTGCCTGGCACAACTAGCTCCAGTGTGTTTATGAAATGAGTATAAAAACAGTAGAACCTCAAACAGTATAGGTGGTCATCATTCACCATATCTACGAGATCTCAGTTCAGTTCAGTTGCTCAGTCGTGTCCGACTCTTTGCGACCCCATGAATCGCAGCACGCCAGGCCTCCCTGTCCATCACCATCTCCCAGAGTTCACTCAGACTCTCGTCCATCGAGTCCTTGATGTCATCCAGCCATCTCATCCTCNCTGAGGACTAGGGTGCTAGCACAGGAAATAGGGCCTTGTGAAGCCACTATACTATGTCCAACAAGCAGGGGGAAATCCCTCTGAGACCCCGGACTACAGGCAGTGTTCTTGTGATGGCCACATGTTTACTGGAGGATTACAACTATTTGTTTTTCTGATCGACATTGCTCTGCTTCCCACCCAGAGAAGCACCTTCTTTGGGGTGGGAATGACCCCTACTTACCTGTGGGTTCTGGTGAAGCTGCAAATCCCAGTACGTCATCTCTCCTGGGTTGAGCACCTTAAACCGGGGCCATGACAGTGGCCTGTGGCCTGTCCCCTGATTGTGTGTGTGACTGGGCCGGTCGTTTGTTTCCTGCCACCTTCCATGGCTGCAGGAAAAATCGAACAGAAGGAAAAAATAAAATGAGGCCAGTAGATAAGCAGAAATAATCGAGAAAGAGAGAGGGAGAGAGAAACCACGACACTGGAGGGCTGCTGGAACTCCTGATACAACACCACTCCGAGACTTCTCACGTCCTTGAACCAGCTAGTATGTTCCCTTTCTTTTTCCCCTGACGCGTTTTGCAGTTTTCCTGTTGCTTGCATCTGAAAACATCTTGTGACTTAGACCATAGGTTAAGAACCACGTGGGAGTTAGAGCAGTAGTCCTCAAACTTAAACTTGCCCCATATCCCGATTTTCTGATTCAGAAAGTCTCGAGTAGGAACCAAGAGCTTTTCTAACACGTTCCTGACTGATGCTGATGCTGTGGGTTCAAAGACCATGCTTATGATAACTACTAAGAAAGAGAAATGAGGAAGTGGGCTGGCCCATCATCAGGTTCCAATGATGTTCTTTTCATGGTTCAGTGTGCTGGAGTTAAGGGTGCCCATTTATGAGGACTGAATGAAACTGGAGAGATGCCCTCCGGTCCATGTGGATGCCTGGAGACACCAAACTTGCAGCAGCCCATGACGGTTTGTGACTCAGGGTCCGAGTAAGTGATACCAACAGTGTGTGTAGCTGGACAAGTGCAGGATACAGCAGAGCAACTGGGAGTCTTGGCTTTGAGATAGACCTGGATTTGAATCCTGGGTCCACCCTCGAGCTGTGTTTCCTTTGGGAACATACTCTATCTCTTTGGACCTCAGTGTTCTCATTTGTAAACAGGAGCCAAAGATATTAACAGTACCACTGATAGGATTGTTGTGAAAACTATGTGGTGATGAATTATCTCAAATTTCTATTGCTATGTAACAAACCACTCCAAAACTTAGTGCTCCAAGACTCCAAAACAATAACAGTTCTTTATTTTCTTCATGAGTCTGCAATTTGGCAGGGCTCAAAAAGACAGGCTCGTCCCTGCTGTGTGCCACATCTGTGAGGCATTGGAGGGCCCACTTTCCTGATGGCTCACTCATACTCACTCTCTGCTGGCTGCTTGAGCTTCCTCACAACATGGCAACCAGGTTCCAAGCAAAAGGGGGCCAAGAGAATAAAGGAGAAGTATATGACATTCTTAGAATCTACTTAGCCTCTGAAGTCATATAGAATTTTGCCATATTCTGTTGGTTCAGGCAGTCCCAAAGGCCCACCCATCTTCCCAAGGAAGGGAACATGGACTCCACATCTCAGTGCAGATGTGGCAAGGTTCTAAAAGAGCACATCAGGTGGAAGATACTTTACAAAATTCAATGTGCTGTATGCAAGCTAAGCAGTTACCACAGTGTTGGTGTATGGTGAGTACATGGTGGGAGTTGGAATATTATTCTCTGACTAAAGCTTGGAGGTCTGCTAGTGCTGGGCTCTTGTTTCTGACTAATCTCAAGCAGCAGCTGAGCCCACAAGGACTCTGAGGGAGTGGGAGAGGGCGTGTGGTGCCTGGAGATGGATCTCTGCAGGCAGAGCAGGAGCTCCACCTCCCTGGGCCACCCATCCAAGGCAGGCCCCCCATGAGAGGCTGGAGTGTGGGTTAAAGAGGAGAAGGACAGCCTCAGGGTGTTGGGAGTGATCCAGAGCTTCACCTTCAGCCCTGTTGTACCCACCTCCAAAAGTCCCAGATAGACAGGTCTGAACACTGTGTCTAAACACAGCTGAAACTGTTTGTGCATGTGTGCTCAGCGTGGGAGCCTCCTTTTTGCTGGCTTACCACCCCAGTCACTCAGGATTTCTAGGCCCTCACAGGTGAACCCAGACCCATATCTGCATAGGACCTGGAAACCCTCTCCAGGCACCCAGAGGCTGTAAACATGACTCCCCTTTCTCCATGGAAGTCTGCCTGGAAATCAGCATTGGCAGACATCTCACCTGGGCTCGGGGATTTATTCCTGTATAACTTCAAGTTGACTAGAAGCTCCTCTGACAGCAGAGACTGTGCCTGATTCACAAAAGCTTCCTCCCTGGGAAGCATTTTTGTAGCTGTCTGTGTTGTATAAATGGAGTTGTGCTAGAGCGTCACACACACACATTCACACACACCACCCCTTGTCCTCAAAGAGGAACCCCAGGTCACCTCATGCCATCTGAATTTCTACCATGAGAGCACATTTATTTTGGTTAAATACCTAAAGACTCTACTTGTTTCCTATAGTATGCAAATAGCTTAGATTCCTTCTTCCCTCCCTCCTTTCTTGATCTGAGGGTCCAAGGACAACATAGGAATAGTCTGGGGAAAAGCTGTATAAAACAAGACGAGTGTGAAGAACATAAAATCAGGACTGGGGGGAGAACCCAGCCGGCAAAATCGGTCTTTGCCAACCTTACAGTAAAACTGGCTCTGCACTCAGAAAATGAGCAGGGCAGGGGTGGCAGCGGGGGGCGG
>SJYX01024054.1:594446-615611 GCA_006410675.1 Oreotragus oreotragus
TATAATCATAAGGGATTTGATTTAGGTCATACCTGAATGGTCTAGCGGTTTTCCCTGCTTTCTTCAATTTCAGTATGAATTTGGTAAAAAGGAGATCTACTTGCCATTAAAAGCTAGCTAATGTGTGTTGGTATTATGGATTCTAAACACGCCAAAATTCTTCCTAGATTGAGGGAAATATTAATAAGAAATGAATAGATATCATTTGTCTGAGATCAGGGAGCTAGCTGGTGGAGCCAGGATTTAGATCCAGGCTGTCTAACTTCAGGTTGTTACCAGAGAAAGATGGAAGCATTGTTATGTTAAGGGGTCAGGGCTCTGAATTAATTTCTCTGTGAGACTTTTGCAGTCTCAAATGCTGCACAGCCCCAGGGAAGCTGTGATGTCCTGGGATGGGATTGGTAGGGGAGGTGAGAGGTTTGGCTTTCATCTATCTCGTTCTCCCTGGCAGTGGAGGCTGCCCTGCTGGCCAAGATCTGCAGCTTCCAGGCTGAGGGTAGCTGTTCTTGGCCCTCCCCTAAACTCTTGCTTGTCCACAGTCCATTTCCCTTCATGGCAGGGCCTGGGTCCAACTACATCATAATCGGTTCAGTTCATCTTTGGAGTCCGATCTCTGCCGCTTAACAAATTGGCTGTCATTTAGCAAGTTACCTCACCTTCCTGTGCCTTCACTTGTCTGTGAAATGGGAATGATTATCAAGCAAGGAATATCTGCTTCACAATGAGGATTAGATGCAGGAAAGCCTGCAGTCAACTGCTCCATCAGTAGGAGCTGTTATCAGTAGCTCGCTCACTTTATAAACTGTGTCCTCCAGGAGACAAATTCTGCAGGTGGTATTGTGTGAAGAGACACCTGGCTACTCGGAGAAGAGCTAGTAGGTTACACGTGCAGAGGCTGGGCTGCAGGGCACCTGGCTGTTTACACCCACTGAGAACAGGGGCGTGGAGAGCAAGGCCAAGAGCTAAGAAGAGTCCAGCTCTGCAACAGGTCCTTCCAAACCCTTGTCTCATTTCCTCCTGATGGCTCTGTTCTGCGGCAGGACTCATTAGCCCCATTTTGTAGACGAAGAGTTCAAAACGTAAATAGCTGGGATCACCCAGCTAGAAAGAGGTGGAGATGGATTGGAGTCCAGACCAGCCTCTGTCCAAGGCTGTCACTGGGTCCCTCACCAGTGCCCAGCTAGGTCAGGCAAGTTGCTGTCTGATGGCCAGACCAGCCTCACACACAGTCTGCCGGGTTCAGTGGCAATGGTATCCATGGCAGCAAGATGTTCCTGGGGAGCAGTGGGCAGGCTGTGGGTCCAGAGTCAGGGAGAAGTGGATGGAAACCACGACTCCTGCTCATTCTGGCTGTGTGGCCCTGAGCACTCCAGGCCTCAGAAACTCAGAGCCCATGTCGTTCCAATGGCTAACCTGTTTCTATGAGGCTAATTTATGGAAGAACAAACAGCCACATTGCCTAGGATGAGAACTGAAAGTGACTCAGTCGTGTCTGACTCATTGTGACCCCATGCACTGTAGCCTGCCAGGCTCCTCTGTCCATGGAATTCTCCAGGCAAGAGTACTGGAGTGAGTAGACCTTCCCTTCTCCAGGAGATCTTCCTGACTCAGGGATCGAACGCGGGTCTTCCACAGTGCAGGCAGAGGGAGCCACGAGGAAAGCCCCTTGCCTAGGACAGCTTGTCTGTAAAAGAAAAAAGGGGGTGTTCATTGCCTGAAAATTTACAAGAGTACCCCTAGAATGGTTTCTGCCATTTTATTTATTCTGTTGAGTCAACAAACAATACTGTGCATTTTCTCTGCTCTAGATGCTAAGGTGGGGGCTGGTATCCTGCAGTGGATAAAAGTATCATAGACTCAAAGGAATTCTTCGTCAAGACATCCTGACCTGCTTGACCTTCCCTAGTTACTCAGCTGCCATCTCTTATCTTCCGGGAATTGTTTGTTTCTGCTTGCTTTAAAGATAAACAAAAAAATAGAGGCCAGAAGTCCCCATGGAAGAGATGAGGCCTCCCCTAAGTAGGCTCTGCTCTTCTGAGCCTCTCTGAGCACCTTCTGGCAGGACAGCCCCTCCTTTATTCCACCCCCACTGCAGGTGGACTTGGGAATAGACCAATTCCTTGTACCTGCCCAAGTAGTAGAGCCAACTCTGCCTGCCAGATAGGCAAATATTTAGATTTTCTATTGTACCAGGTTTGGCAGGTTGGAGCCACAAAGTTGTGAAGTGAGAAAAAAGAGATGCGGGTACATTCTGGGGTTGGAGGTGCAGAGTTAGTCTCCCTGAGGGGTATCTTTCCAGAAGGGTCCAGCCAGGCAAAGCCCATTTAGAAGCCTCACTCATGCAGCCCCCTGAGCTCCCTGCATCTGTACAGGCTATTCTCTTAGCCTGAAATTCCCTCATTCCTCTTTTCCAATTTCTGTTTCTTAACCTAACTCTCGATGTTTTTTGGTGTCGATTCCAGCATCACCTCCTCCAGGAAGCCTTCCCTGATGGACCTCTGTCTCCACTTCAGAGTCTGACGAGGTACCCTCACACTTCCACAGTTACCATCACCTGCCTCTAGCAGCACTTGCCGTTCTGCAGGAATTCTCTGTCTGTCTTCAATAGTCTGTGAGCTCTTTAGAGCAGAATCTTCACCTGCCCTGCCTTCTGTTTCTAGCATGTGAGGCTGGTGTGCAGCCTATCTTTGCTGAATGTTCACTTACACAAAAAAGTGACAGTTGTTAGTCACTCAGTCGTGTCCAGGTCTGCAACCCCGTAGACTGTGACCCGCCAGGCTCCTCGGTCCATGGAATTCTCCAGGCAAGAACACTGGAGTGGATAGCCATTCTCTTCTCCAGGGGGTCTTCCCAACCCAGGAACTGAACCCTGGTCTCTCTCATTGCAGGCAGATTCTTTATTGTCTGAGCCACCAGGGAAGCCCTTGATTACACAGAGCTGTGATGCAAAACCTTATGGTTCATTCAAGGGTCAGCTTATATCAGGGAAATGCAGAGCGCAGTAGCCAAGAGCATACGCTCTGAGGTCAAACCTCATCTCCCCACTTCATGACTGGGGGACCTTTTTTCAAAAGTTATCTATTATTTTTGGCTTCGTTAGGCCCTCTAGTGGCAGCGAGTGGGCTCTTGCGTTGTAGTGCCCTGACTTAGTTGTTCCAGGGCAGGGGGGATCTTAGTTCCCTGACCAGAGATCAAACCTGTGGCCCCTGTGTTGGAAGGTGGACTCTGAACCACCAGACCACCAGGGAAGTCCCAACGGCTGAGTGACCGTAAAGCCTCAGTCTCCACATATGTAAATTGGAGAGAAGCATCCCTGCCCCCGAGGTTTAGGGAATCAAATATGTTAATCAAATCAAACAAATCAGATATGTTGTCGCCAAGCCATGCCTGACTCTTGGCAGTCCCATGGACTGCAGCGCACCGGGCTTCCCTATCTCTCACCATCTCCCAAAGTTTGCCCAAGGTCATGTCCACTGAGTCAGTGATGCCATCCAACCATCTCATCCTCTGTCGCCCTCTTCTCCTTCTGTCCTCAATCTTTCCCAGCATCAGATCTTTTCCAGTGAGTCAGTTGTTCACATCATGTGGCCAAAGTGTTGATATGACCCACACTTTAATACCCTGCCCAGCAGGCAGTGAGTATTCAGTTCCTGATTTGGGGGGGATGATGGTGATGGCAATAATGACAGGATGCTGTTACTTCCACCAGGAAGGACCCAGCAAACAGGACACAGGTGGCATTGGTGCTAGCTGGCATGTCTGCCTTCCCTCCAGGCTGAGCTGCTTCATGGCAGAGCTTGGGTCCAGTCCAGACTTCGGGCCATCCTCAGCACTGAGCCCCTGGAATGACTGAGCCCAGTTCCATGGGGACCCCTTGACTTTCTCCAGCCTCACTCCCTCTTCCCCAGAACGTTGGCCTCACGGGACCTTGAGCTCTCTGATGGTTTGTTGTTTTAAAATTAATCCTGGGTACTTTCTGGAATTTTTAAGGACTTTTTAAAGTGACTTGTCAAGATTTAACATTTTATTGTTTTGTTTGTCCCAAGATTCACGGTATCATTTGCTCTTGGCTTCTTCATGGTGTTGTAATCGCATTTGTCCATACCCACGAAGGCCTGCTGTGGCTTTGCAGGTCTGTAGCTGTTGCTTCTGATGGCTTTTATGTACCTAATTACTTGTTCGTGTTTTAAGGTCTTATTAATCTAGTTTTAACCTGCTTTTAGAATAAATCGGCTTTTCCCCTGAATGTGCTAATTTTAAGTCATTGCCCGCCCCCTGGTAATGGATCAAAAGATCACCCAGCCTGGCCTCCTGGGCAGGGGAGCTCGTGGAGTCAGCCAGAAAGAAATGGGTTCAAGTGATGGCTCAACCCCTAACCCTGAGATGGCTTGGGCGGGTTACTTAACAAGCCTAATTTTGATCAGCTGTAAAGCTTAAGCTGTAACGCTCCCAGTACCGTACCCAGCACTTGGCAGGTTCTCATTCACTTTCCCTGTCCTTCCTACCCTCTCACGTCCATATTTAACAGTATTAGAGTCTAAAAACATCCTCCTTGCCCCAGAAACCCTCAAAAGGTGAAGCACCAAACTCCAGGAGGAATGGCCAATTTGTATCTTTTATCCATTCACATCACGTATAGAAAGTGTCTAGTCACTGTCTGGATTTTCAATTTTCCCCTTAAATTTAAAGGGCACAGGCTTTGGAGGGCTCTGGCCTTTGTAGGCAGAACCAGTCATGGACAAGACCTCCCCTCTTAGGACTTGGCTGTGGAACCACAGAGGCAATCAGGTCCAGCCCTAGGCCTCCAAGTGGAGGCCTCCCAGAGCTGGGAGGGCGAGTGCAGAAGGATCACTGATCCATCATCCCCCTGTTTGTGGGAGTGGATGTTTGGGGCTCTAAGGATCGTTATAAATTCTTGGCAGCTAAGCTGACTTTCACTGTCTGCGGCTCATGCCAGGTCACTGGGTCCATTTAGTGGGAATGGTCTGTCACTCCCAGTACAGGTCACTCAGACGGAGTGCGAGGCCTCAAGGCGTCCTCGGAACCAGCTTCCTCCGGCTGCTTGGGGGACCTGAGTTTTCTGTCACCATGCCAGCTCAGGTTTCTAAGTGGTCAGGAGACCTGGATAATGAGTTTTAAAGTGGCAGTCCCCTGTCAGAGGACTGACTGTCTTCACTCATCTTTTGGTGCGTGTGTTTCTGGGAAAGCTGCTGACAAGGCCAAAGTGTTGGGGGTTATTAGTTTTTAATAGAAAAGTTGGACCGGCTTTGCTTTATAACCAGCCGCCTTGGGCTGCAGCTCGTTTGCAAACTTCAGATGGTCTGTGAGAATTACTGTTAGGAGGGGAGCTGAAGGTGGCCATACGTTCCCCTTGTCCTTGACTTGTCTGGGCTTCAGTTCCAAAGTGGGGCCCCAGAGCCCATGGTGCAGGGGTGGGGGGACACCACACTGTCTGTGATCTGTACCATACCCACCTCAGCTCCCACTGGCACCTGCCTTCCTGTGCCTCTTAAAAAGCACCAGGGACATCCTCTTGCCTAAAGTGCCCCACTAGACCCTGTTTACAGGATTAAGCCATGATGAGTGTCCAAGCTGGGAAATTGAATTGAATGACCTCTTAAAGACTCAGATCTGCATTCACAGTGCAAGCTGAGCCTCATTCCAGACTTTGCCTGATGTGCCAAACACAGGCACAGGCACAGACTTTGCCTGATGTGCTCACCACAGAGGGAGGTCACAGAAGAAGTCCCTGGGTTCTGGGAAAGGTTGTTATCATAAGCTGTGTTTTGTGTCATATAAAAACAAGCAACCATTGTTACCCACCCATTTCCCAACATTCTTTCCTTCTGTCCTCTTATGCGTCTGTAGATGGTCACCCTCCTCCCTGACTCCCCACCCCTTTTCTGTTCTTAGGACAAATCTGTTCCTCTGGGAAATGGCTGGTTTATTCCCACAGGATGCAAAGCTTAAAAAAGAAAGATCCATGTCCACCGAGTATGAACAGGGAACAGCAAAGTGGGAGAACTCGATCGCATTTTCAGAGCCACCGCAGCTGTCAGTGGGGAGTCTCCAAATAGGTCTTTTACTTAAACAAAGACTAATTAAATTTTAGGGGAAGCAGACATCACAGGGCTCCCGGGCACCCGAGTCAGCAGGCAGCCCTGCAGGGTCTCCTCTTGGATCCAAGTCTTCTGGAAGGGAAGGCGCTTCTGAAACATTTAGCCATGGTAACTAGCTTGTCCATCACTTCTCTAATCTCCAACTTTAAAAAGAAAGGTTTTAAAAAAAAAGAAACAAATGCTTTAGTTATTGTTCAACTTTGACAAGCAAATCCCACCCTTGTCTAAGTTCTGGATGTCATGATCACCATTACTTAGGGCCCCATACACAGGCCCTATGCATTTTATGTATATTTTCTCTCATCCTCAGCATAAACTGGTAAAGTGGGTCTTGTCGTTATCCAAAGCCACTTAACAAACCACCCCAAAATGTAATATGTTAAAACAACCACCATTTACTCTCACTCATGGTTTTGTGGGTTGATTGGGTATTCACAGCTTCATGTGAGTGCATTCAGCTGAAGGCTCGGTTGAGGAGCCTCAGTTCTCCTACAGTGATCACTTTTTCTCATCCTCTGGAGCTTATCATGCGGTCTTTCACTCCAATAGAAGAGCCACAGTTCAGTTCAGTTCAGGTCAGTTGCTCAGTCGTGTCCGACTCTGTGACCCCATGGACTGCAGCACACCAGACCTCCCTGTCCATCGCCAATTCCCGGAGTTTACTCAAACTCATGTCTATTGAGCCAGTGACGCCATGCAACCATCTCATCCTCTGTCGTCCCCTTCTCCTCCTGCCCCTAATCCCTCCCAGCATCAGGGTCTTTTCCAATGAGTCAATTCTTCGCATCAGGTGGCCAGAGTATTGGAGTTTCAGCTTCAGCATGAGTCCTTCCAATGAATATTCAGGACTGATTTCCTTTAGGATGGACTGGTTGGATCTCCTTGCCATCCGAGGGACTCTCAAGAGTCTTCTCCAACACCACAGTTCAAAAGCATCAATTCTCCAGCACTCAGCTTTCTTCACAGTCCAACTCTCACATCCATACATGACCACAGGAAAAACCATAGCCTTGACTAGAGGGACCTTTGTTGTTGGCAAAGTGATGTCTCTGCTTTTTAATATGCTGTCTAGGTTGGTCATAACTTTTCTTCCAAGGAGCAAGCATCTTTTAATTTCATGGCTGCAGCTACCATCTATAGTGATTTTGGAGCACAAGAAAATAAAGTCTGTCACTGTTTCCCCATCTATTTGCCATGAAGTGATGGGACCAGATGCCGTGTAGAATAGCCTGCACTTCCTTAAAGCACAACAGCTCCATCCCAAGAGGGAGGATCCTGAGATGATGAGCCCCCAGGGCTTCTGAAAGCACTGTTTGTATTGGGCTTCCTGCTGTCCCATTGGCCAAAGCAACCCACACCACCAGGGCCAGAATCAGTGTGGGAAGGGGCTTCCCAAGGGTGTGAACATCATATGACCCACTGGGCGTCCTGATGGAACAGTCTGCCACGGAAGGTACTGTGAATCCCTCTTTTATAGACGAGGGCCCTGGGCTCAGAGAGGTTCCTCCTGTTGCCCAAGATCACTCCCCACAGCTCAGGACAGAGGGTCCAGGTCTGTTGACTCCAAGGACTGTGTTCTTTGCTGACAATACTGGGTCAACCTGATATATAGCATGGGAGGGAGATAGACACCAAGAGCTGAGCTTCCCAGCCTCTTTAACCCAGAGGATGGCCCAGCAGGCTCTCTGGCCCCTTGGTGAATGTTCCACCAGCAGACCAGAGCCATGGGGCTGTGTGAGGGCAAAGGCAGCGTCAGGAGGCATTGAAGACATGCTCCAGGCCACTGTCACAGTTATAGTCCAGGGTTATGATCCTGTCTACCTCCCCCTCCTTCAGCACTGGCCTGCTTGTCCGTAATGACTCTGTTTGGAATGCCTTCCCGTTTTAGAAAGCTAGTCACATTTCCTTGAGAATAAGGGCCCTCCTGCCTCTGTGCTTCCCCTGATGCCAGTGCCTGCAACACTGAGCTATAACCACGTGGCATGTCCCTGGCCCCCCTTCTCTGTGGTGGTCTCTTACGGGCAAGGGTCTTCAGGACCCAACTCTGGCACAGCACCCACACCCAGCAATGGTGGGGCTGAACTGAAGGGTCTTCCTTCTGGGGGCTGCTCAGAGCCTTAGCGCAACGCCCATGTTTTCTCTGCAGCCCCTCAAAATTTACCAGACATCTGCTGGGTGCCCTGCATGGGCTGGGAAACAAGAGGGCACTGCGTCATGTAAGGCCCATGTTCCAGCCCAGGTTCTTTTCCTCATTAGATGGGTGACACTGAGAAAGTCACCTAACCTCTCTGAGCTCAGCCTCTCCTGTATCTTCGATACAGACAAGAACCGGTCTCTTTTCTGCCTAACTCACCCAGGGTCAAGAGTCAACAAGAATTCTAGGCTGAGAAAGTACCTCCTGTGGAAACTGACATAGCGTTTGGGTGTTTGGGATCCTTCTCTTTGAGGGTCTCATTTGTAGGGCTTTGATGCATTGGAGAAGGAAATGGCAACCCACTCCAGTGTTCTTGCCTTGAGAATCCCAGAGATAGGGTAGCCTGGTGGGCTGCCATCTATGGGGTCACACAGAGTCAGACACGACTGAAGCAGCAGCAAAGAGTTCTCTACACTCCAAGAGCTTTCTACTCCCTGAATCCCTAGATCTATCATGAAGCCTGAAATTGCACCATCCATCATTCTTTTGATAAGGTATTTTTATTATCTATATCCAAATGGTCCCCGTTAAAAGATGCCAAATGATCTGGAAAGGGTAACGTGTTAGAACCGGAGCAAAGCCTGCTTTACCATTAATGAACATCTCTCTCAAGCTCGTTCGCTGAAATTGATGTTGGGAGGGAAGCAGGTGTGAGCCTTCTGGAGATCAAGGTGGTGATATTTATCAAAACCCTTAAAAGTATGCTCACTCTTTCATGCAAGCCTTTTTGCCTCAGAATTTATTCTAACAAAACATTGTGTTCAAAACTGTATACACGGAAGTCTTATTTATAGTAGCACAGAATTAAAAATAACCAAAATGTCCAAGAATAGGTAACAGATTAAATAATGGTGCTTGTACACGGAAATACTACCAGGACTGCCTTCCGTGGGCCTGTGATCAGGGCAGCTCCACAGGCTCCTGTTCCCAGAAGGGCCCCTCCCTTGGTGTAGTGCTCTGCTGTCACTGTCTTAAGATTCTTGCGTGCTTGCTAAGTCGCTTCAGTTGTGTCCCAACTCTTTGCAACCGCAGGACTGTAGCCTGCCAGGCTTCTCTGTCTACGGGATTCTCCAGGCAAGAATACTGGAGTGGGTTGCCATGCCTTTCTCCAGGGGACCTTCCCAACCCAGGGNTTAAGATTCTTGCGTGCTTGCTAAGTCGCTTCAGTTGTGTCCCAACTCTTTGCAACCGCAGGACTGTAGCCTGCCAGGCTTCTCTGTCTACGGGATTCTCCAGGCAAGAATACTGGAGTGGGTTGCCATGCCTTTCTCCAGGGGACCTTCCCAACCCAGGGATCTTACATCTCCTGCATTGGCAGTCGGGTTCTTTACCATCCTTAATCATTTTTTAAAAAGGAGTCTTCATTTTTTGCTGGCTGGGCCTTACAAATTATGTATCCATTTCCTAAGTACTACATAACAATTAAATGGAGAATATTTTTCAAAGTGAAAAATTGCTTCTGTTAAATGAAGAAGCGGGTACAAAAGCATAAATGATGCAACCCTGAACCGGCGTATCTTGTCTTCTGCATTGGCAGGTGGGTTCTTTACCACTTGGGAAGCCCACTTTTTTAAAAACAAAAACATTATACATAGAGATCCTGGCAGGTTACAGTCCATGGGGTCACAAACAGTGGAACACAGCTGAGCAACTAACACTTTGAACTTTCATACATAGAGAAAAAAAGGCTGGACAGAAATGCACCAAAATGTTAGAATAATTATCTCTGAAGAAGCAAGATTACAGTATTCTTTTTATTACTGTGATCTTTTTCGAGCATTTCTTGCATTTTCTAGGACAGAGGGTAGGAATCTGCTCCTTGGCTCTCATGTTTCCAGTAGAGACAGAAGTGTATCTCTTGTATACATACAAGTGTATCTCTTGAGCATCACGGTTCTTTCTTGGCCTCGGGGTGCATCTGGAGCCCTCTGTATGCAGGGGAGACTTCTGAATAAACACGAAGAGCAGCTCAGCTGATGAGGAGGCCAAGTGTTCTTATGAGCTCCTTGAAATTGACCTCAGTCCCCACTTCCCTTCACAGGCTGGGTGTGCACAAGGCGCTCAGCAAACGGTCCTCCTGTCTATGGCTTGAGGTCTTTGGTAGCCTTTACCCTGCACCACCTTCTCCGACGTTCGCTTCATTCTGCTCTGACTTGGAGGTGGGACCTTCCCTCTGGCTTGGGGCTGGACATGTGCCCTGAGTGATCTCTGGACCAGGGAAAGCAGCCGCTCTCACCCCAGGTCCTCCCATGCCCCTCGCCCTCTGGGCTCCAGGAGCAGAGGGCAGCTTGATTCCTGGGTGGAGCTGGGGACACACCAGCTCCACCTTCCCCTTTTGCCCGCCTCTCACGGCAGGCTTCACCCCAACAGTAGGGGGCGGTAGAGATCAGCAAACCCAGGCTTGAGACTGGGGGTGGAGTAGGAAGGGGCAGATGGTCCTCCCGTAGGGAGTGCACCCCTCACTCCGCACCCACTTCCCAGATTCCTCCTGCTCTCCTAAATCCTTTTCAGGCAATTGCTAACTGTCTTCTCAGCTGAGCAGGGCAGGAACACAAGAATCCTAGAAGCTTACCTCTGTGAAGCCAAGGCCTCTTGAGTACATGGCCTCTGACCGCCTCATATGACAAATGAGAACACTGGGGCTCAGAGAAGTGATGGACTTGCTCAGAGCCTCACAGTGAAGGGACACATGGGGTTCTAACCTCTCCAGCGGGTAGGGCAGAGCTCAGTGGACCAGAGGTGGGCAGCTGCAGATATGGGAGACGCCCACTGCACACAGGACCCAGTCTAGCCCATGGGCTTCTGGGCTGTCTCCCGTCTAAATTCCAGCACTCCCAGCTCTGTATTTCTGGGTAGATCCATGTGCAGAGACTGGGCCTCCTCCTGCTGTCTGTCTGGCCATCAGCACGCACAGTACCTGTGGTAGCACACGAGGCTCAGGGAAGATGTGAGAGCTCAAAGGTGGGGTAGAGGGTAGGAGTTGGCGGCCTGACCAGAAGGGCAGACAAGTTGCTTCCTCCTCTTTCCCCGCTGCGGTCCCCTGGAACCGGACACGGAACCCATCTTGAGGAGCTTCCTGAGCATGCTCCACGTCCGTGCCCACCCCAGCCCCATTCTCAGCCTTTGCACTGTCAGCCCCATCCCAGTGACTTTTTCTCTCCTAATTACCCATTTACATTTATGAAGGTTTTTGTAAATTTTAAAACTGATTTGCATGTGATGGGCAAGGAGCACGAGGCTGTAGATTTCTCTAATGAAACTGACTTGAGTGCACCCTGGATTCTCAAGGTTGGGGCTGCCCCTACCCCAAAGCCCAGGGGCTGCTGGCTCCAGAATGACAACTGTATTTTTTGCCTCGGCAGACCACGGTGAGCTGGGATGGGGACAAGCTCGAGTGTGTGCAGAAGGGAGAGAAGGAGGGACGTGGCTGGACCCAGTGGATTGAGGGGGACGAGCTGCACCTGGTAGGTTCTGGAGGTCGGGAAGGTGGGTGGGTAAGCCACACTGGACCCCACAGGTCCTGGTCATGTTGGGGCCTGAGTGGACTTTGGAAGAATGCACCATGTCTGGGCCTTGGCTTTGCTCTGAAATTTCTCTTCCAAGGCCCTGGAGAAGATGCTTGAGTGATTTTAAAAACAGAGCAATGTGTTTAAGGTCTGGGCTGACCCAATTGTCCAGTCAGAGGAAGGTGAGGAGGTGCATCTGCTAACCATCAGATGTGGAACCTTTAGCATTCCATATCTCTTTCCATTGTTTCAGCAACCATATGGGCCAGGTACTTTATGGTTCTTATTTTGGAGACGACTTGGAGGCTCACATCCCTGTAACACAGCTAGAAGATGACAGAACTTACATGTGCTCCCAAATGATACCCGTTTTCACCATGCCAGATTGTGGCTAGCTAGAACCAGGGCGACTTCACTAAGCTTCTCAAGACATGATCTTGTTACCCCAGAGCTGGATTCACCTCTTGGTGGGCGTCAAGCCCAAAGATACAACCAAGCCACAGACTGGGAGAAGGAAGGATTTATTAATTGCAGCAAGTAAGAAGAACGCTGGGCGTTTTTCTGAAAGCCATGTCTTCCCAAACAGCAAAATTGGGGAAGTTTTAAGCCACGGGCTCATGCGTATTCATAAAGGGACTTGAGCAGAGAAGAATTCAGCATTGAGATGGGGCAAAGGTCGACAGAGTCCAAGCTTTAATTGATGGAAGTCACAAGGGTCAGAAAATGTCCATCCTTCACCTGAGTGGGGGCGTTAGTTCCTTCAGAACCCAGAGATTGTCATGTGTATCCCTTGAAAAGGAACTCAGCCTCTGTTTTATCACAGTTCCTTGACTGCTTTTCCTTGATTCCTGCATTTCTGGACTTCCTTTAAGATCATTACTTACTCAGACCTGTTCGAGGGCAAGCATTAGATCACAAAATGGCTTCAGTCAAAAAAGGTTTCTTTTATGTCCAAGGACCCCCTACCCTATCTGCTCACAATCTCAACAGTCTGGGTCAGGAGAGTTGAAGCCGTTCTTGGCTCAGGTGTGGACACCTCCCTCACCCAGTCCTCCAGCCTGGGACAGCTGGTCAAAGCCACGTCTACGCTATCATTATCGGGAAAAAGCACATCCGCATCCAGAGTAGGGGCCTTAGCCCCTGGGGGTCTAAAGTACCACCTGCCCTCTGAGCAGAGACCTCCCATCACTCCTGCTCCCTTGGAACTCTGTGCTCTGAGAAAGGAGCCACATACAGGTGACCAGGGTTCTATTCTGACTCACCAGGTACTTTGGGGAGCTGCTTTCTTTCCCTCAACCTCATCTGGAAAACACCATCCTACCACAAAGGGCTTCTGCCAAGATCAGGGTCTGTAGGAGCTTCAGGACCTGTGTGCCCTAAGAAGAGGCACAAGGACATCATATTCAGAGGCAGCTGAACAGCCTGGGCTGCAATGCCTGACCTTGAACCAGTCTCCTTCTTAAGCCTCCACTTCCCCAGCTGCAGAGCAATCGGGGTGGGTTATGCGATCTTCATCAGCCCTTTGAGCTCAAACGTTCCGTGACTTTTTGCTGGAGGTTACAAAGTAGGGGCCACAGGCATCTTTTATTTGGCCATCCACGGGCTTCACACTTTTTCAGCTAACAACTTAAAAATTAGGAGATGTTACGTAAATATTCAAATTTCCAGCCTCCTGCCAAAAAAATAAAAACGTGGAAGGTGTAGAAACACCGTGCTGTCGTTCTTGCTGGCGACATTCAGCAGGGGCTGCCCTGCTGCATTTTAGTACTACCAGGACTCCACCCACTGAAATGCTGATATAACTAGTCTAGCTGGGACCCAGGCATTTTTCAAACTCCCTAGGTAACTCCAATGTGCAGCTGGAGCTTGGAACCACCATGCCAGTTGGCAACCCTGGTCTCAGTGACCTGTTGAGCCCTTTAGGGGTTGAGCCTTACTTCTGGCCCTGATTTCTTGCAAATCTGGGCACGGTCTCTGACCTGGGCTCGGGCTTGGTGTCCTTAAAGCCTTTTGGCTCCTTGAGGGTAGTAGGAGGAAGGAGGCATCCGAGGTCCTGTTGGTCAGCTCTGAGGCACATCTGTCTCCAGCCAGCTCTGTCTAGAGGGCATAGCCAAGACTGATGTCCCCTGACCCAGTTCATCTGACTCTGCAAGGAATTGTCTCATTCAGACCCACTCTTGAGGAAAAATAGCAGTCATGGAGTATTTTCAGAGTTCCTGCCCCTGGACATGCTCAGCCCCAAGTGTGACCTTGCTTTGGCCAATAACAAGAATCTGTTTTTGTTTCAGGAGATGAGAGTGGAGGGTGTGGTCTGCAAGCAAGTATTCAAAAAGGTGAACTGAAGCTTGAGCAGATCTTGGTCTCTAGGAATGAGTGACATGACGGGGGCACTGGGGTACCCCCTTTCTGCACAGCATGGGGCAGAGATGCCTGGCTACCCCCCGCCTCTGTTAGCCGAGTCTGTCTCTTGGTGTTGTCTCTTTTCCTTTTCTTCAAACGAAGCCATCCCAATAAAAGTGGTTTCTGCTTGAGATGTCTGTTTTGGGGAAGCTTCAAAACCCCGCTGTGCTCACATTTCCTCTGAAGGCTTCTGAAGCTGGCTTCTCTTAATGCCAGCACAGAGCAGAAGTGAAAAATTCAGCCACATGCCTTCAGGTTTAGTCCTGAGGTTAACCTATGTGGTCTCTCCCTGGGGCATAGGCTTGGGTTCGAGATGGGTAGCCTGACATTCAACTATCTATGTGTCAAATACTTACCATGTCACGTGTCCAGTGTGGGCCAAGGTGTAGTGAGTGCCATGGAAGAAAGCCAGGATGCCCTCTGCCTGGGAACTTACAGCCTTGTGAATGAGAACCAGCCAACAGTGACTTTGTGACTGCACTTACAAGTGTACAGGAGGCACTTCAAAAATTATTTGTAAATGAAATGGAGCTGGATAGGATTTTCAGCTCAAAGCTAGAATGAGGTGAACTTAATGAAAGGCTGTTGCCAATTGGATTTGATTTCAGAGGTGTCAGAAACATTCTCCTCACCACCCCAAAACCATCCCCATCTCATCTATGGGCTGATGCAATGCCATCTTCTTCACTGTTACAGATGAGGCATAACTTGAAAATCCCCCTGGAAGACAAAAAGCAGTCTCACGTTCTCACTAGAGTGTAAATGACTGCTAGCTGCACCTTTGCATAAAGAAATGGGGAAACAGTGAGGGAATGGGAGCTAAGGGGTAGGAAGAACCACTGGGAAGGGAAAAACTCACTCATGACCCTCAACATCAAGTTAGCCCAGGCTGGGCCCTGCCCCTTGGAAGGAGCACTGTGTTAGGAGTTGGATGAGCTGAGTTGGAATGCCAGCACCACCACTCACCATACCTCTCTGGACCTCACTTCTGTAGTCAGAAACCCACAACAATAATCTCCCTCCCTTCCTGCACAGGAAGGTCATGAAGCTTATCATGCATGTAAAACTTGTGGACTGCCCAGTGCTAGACCAGTGGCTCTCAGACTGGGCTAAACCTTACACCCACCTGAGGAGCTTTGAAAATTTCCCATCCGTAAGTCACTCTCCAGAACCAACTACATCAGAATGTGTCCAGGTGAGACCCAGGCTTCAGTTTTTTTTGTTTTTTTTTTTTTTTAAGCTCCCCAGATGATAGTATGTCACTGAAGTTGAGAATCACTGCCTGAGGTGGGTGTTTCTAACCTGGGGGTAATCCAGCCCCTACTCAGGGGCATTTGATAATGTCTGGAGACATCCTTGATTTCACATCTTAGGTTATGGGTGCTCCTGGCATCTATTTGGATAGAGGCCGGTGTGTATATATTAGTTGCTCAGTCGGGTCTGATTCTGTGATCCCATGGACTGCAGCCTGCCAGGCTCCTCTGTCCATGGGATTCTCCAGGCAAGAATACTGGAGTGGGTTGCCATTTCCTTCTCCAGAGGATCATCCCAACCCAGGGATTGAACCCAGGCCTCCTGCATTGCAGGCAGATTCTTTACCATCTGAGCCACAAGAGGAGTGTCCAGGGACGCCTGTAAATATCTTTCAATGTCCAGGACAGCCCCCACAGTGAAGAATTGCCAAGCCCAATGCGTCCACAGTGGCAAGATTGAGAGGCCCTGACCTAGAAAAACATAAGAAATGTTTGTTTTTTAATTACTGAGGTTATTTCCCTAACCCAGACCAAGGACATGGAAGTCCAGAATGGCCTAAGACTCTGAAGACCTCTTCACATTTGTAGCCTTGGTCTTTGTCCTGAGGGTATAGAACTCAAAGACCAAGATTCTTGTAAAGACCATCCATTCATTCATCACATGAATGCTCAGTCCCTCAGTTTTGACACCATGGACCAGCCTGCCAGGCTCCTCTCTCTATGGAGTTTTTCGGGCAAGAATACTGGAGCGGGTTGCCATTTCCTTCTCCAGGAGATCTTCCCAATCCAGGGCTTGAACCTTACTCTCCTGCACTGGCAGGCAGATTCTTTACTGCTAGCGCCACCTGGGAAGCCCCATCAATGCTTAATAAAGATCTATTAAGCAGCAGGCGCTGAGCAAACACACCTGTTGGGCCTCCAGGCATTCCCATCCCATCCCTGGTAACTGAGATCCCATCAGACTTCCGCTCCCAATACATAAATGCCTCACTCGACTGTTAGGTTCTGAGCGGAGGTGGTCTCAATGGTGTGGCCCTACTGGTGTGAGTGTGTGTGTGTGATGTTCAGAGACACCCAGGAGTCTCTGTTCCCCAGCGGAGACTCAGTCCCACTCACTGATTAGCTTGAATATCAGGACCTATTTCACTGGGCAGTGGGAGCCACAGGAGGTTTCTGAGTGGGAGAGTGGCAAGATCCATCTTTTAGCAGAACTAATCTGGTAGCCGTTCTCTCCAAAGTAAGAAGAGAAAAGGTGAGGAATAGCAGTTGGAGTTTAGCACAGGGCAGTCACATTTAATTGAAATTCACTTCACATGAGATTAATCTTTCCAAAGAAGTTGGAGTCTCTGTTCCCCAGCGGAGACTCAGTCCCACTCACTGATTAGCTTGAATATCAGGACCTATTTCACTGGGCAGTGGGAGCCACAGGAGGTTTCTGAGTGGGAGAGTGGCAAGATCCATCTTTTAGCAGAACTAATCTGGTAGCCGTTCTCTCCAAAGTAAGAAGAGAAAAGGTGAGGAATAGCAGTTGGAGTTTAGCACAGGGCAGTCACATTTAATTGAAATTCACTTCACATGAGATTAATCTTTCCAAAGAAGTACATGTCGAGTGGGAGGGATGTTTCTTACTGTACATAAATCTATCACCACGGAAGCAGGCTTTGGGCTTTTAACTGCTGCTTTCCGGTTGGAAAAGCCATTTCTGATGGCTTGCAAAGGGCTTGCTCCTAAATTGGCAGCAGTGTGTATCGCAGTGCTTGTTCAGCCCTCTTTGAGACATTTTAGTACTTCTCACTTCCAGTGCAAAGCTATTGATGTTGGCTCCATCTTGAGAACACTGCCGCCAGCTCCACCACCTAATTGACACTTGGATGGCATTGTTACCAGATATAAAAACGATTTTCAGTTCTAACAACAGCAGTTGATCACATAACCGGGCACTAGGAATGGATTCACTCACTGATCTTCCAAAGAATGGCAGCAATACTGTGAGACCCACAGGACGACAAAGGATGGAGGCTACCTATTTACTGGCTCACTTGGTGTCCCGAGGCTTTGGAAGTCGTGTCACTACATCCTGCAAATCCTGGGGCCTGCCAAGTTGGAAAGGTCTTGATTTTTATTTTTGAGTTTCTTTCACATTTTTTCAAATGGAAGGGTTGCAACATTTCAAAATACACTTGAAGTGAGGCCTTATATATTTACATCACATAATTTCAAATATTCAAAAACTAGGACTGCCACGTGCAACAGCTCAGGCACCTTGCTGAAGCCAGACCTCAGAGAATGGCAGGCCCTCACTGGGAAGGCAGGGAGTGAAGTTGCTGAGTGGCCAAGCACCGGCCATGTAGCCCAGGTTTGCATCCCATCTCAGTCTCTTCCTAGCTCTGTGAGGTTAAGGCAAGTCATCACAACCTGTCTGTGCCTCAGTTTGTTCATCTGTAAATTGGGGCTAACAATTCCTCTTTGAGTTTTGTTAGGATTTACTTAGTCTATGTAAGCGACTTAGAACAAATATGTATTTTATCTGCAAAGAGATTTAACAGTGCCTGGCATAACTAGCCAAAGTATATGTGTGTGGGTTAAAAATCAGAGATCTGAGAGGCACTTCAGGGTGGAAGCAGTGTGACCTCACTGTAGACAACGACAACACAGCATGGGTGACGAAAGAGCAGGAGAAGCGAATCTCAGGGCAGCCTGAAGCTGTTAACAGGAATCAGGAGGGGTGGGTTTCAGACTGCCTCAGCAAGAGGGCTCGCATGGGGCCTCTCTGACCCGAGGCTGTAGATTCCAGCGTAGGTCTGCCACCCCCCATCCCCACCACAGGGCACTGACAGACTCGAGTTTCTGATGTAAACACCATGAGCGTCCATCACAGGGCTGGCAGGAGGATGGACTTCTGACCCAAGACCCCCAGGGCTCCTGAAATGTCATTCTCTGGGCAGCTTCCCAAACCTTCCCACAAGAAAGCCCTGACACGGGACCACCAAGGACCTCTCTGGAAAGTCCTAATTTATAACCTCTGTCTCGGTTAATTAGAACACCTCTACCATTCCTTTCAAGGTGCAAATTAAACAGCTCATCGCTGCTTGCAATTAAAACCTCTATTCAATTCTCTGTCCATTATCCACACCACCCCACCTCACCTGCAGAATTGTGTCTCCGGGATCTCTGCCCACTCAGCCCCAGCCGCACATCCCACCCTGAGCTGGGACCTGCAGACCTGCAGACCTGCAGAGCAGAGTCAGTAGCAGTGGTGGGGATATACTAACCACTCACATCACAGGAATGGCTTTCCTTTCAGGGAAAGTTGGGACAAGGAAAGGGATGGCTGTCCCTTTGTTTAAAAAAAAAAAAAAGATTTGCTCTGGGAAGGATACTTACCAATCATGACATCCCCCATTTCCCCTCCAATAACCAGACCCCCACTCATCCTTCAGGGACAAGTTTTGGGTCCTCTTTTCCCCCCTCTACAACCCACAAACCTCCCATCTGTGAGTTCTGATCCTCTTGAATGTGGTTCTAGCCATTTCCCCTTTTAGAGATGCTCCCAATACAGATCAGTATGACAAAATTGTTGTTGAAGTGGTTGCATGTAACCAGTAGTTTAGCAGACAAAATTACAGAGTAATATAATTATGCTGTGCAAATTCCAAACTCATTACAAAATTTGTAAGATTAATGAATTCATGAGTCCCTGAGGCAGTCTGGTCCAATCATGGTTCACGAGTTTAAAGGTGAAGAATGAACTTCATCACTGTTTCTCTGTGACCTTCATGTGTAACTTCCTTTGATGATAATATCAAAAGTTGAACAGCCCTTCATGAATGTGATGTCTGGGCCAATGGGTCCTTTTCCCCAACACTGTGGATTCCCATTGGAGGCCCTGGTTGAATTCCTAACACTTAACTCTCAGTCCCACCACAGCTACAGATAAATCTCCGCTGGACATTTATCACATCTGTGGCTGTCTACCATCTTGTGAACAGTTCTCCCACGTTTAAAGAACTTTCTTCATTAGGAATTCTGTCTCTCCAAGATTAATGGGAAAGAGAGCTACCTTTCTCAGCCTACTTGTACCCAGACTCCAGATGTAAGACTGAGGTGCCTTCAATTATCTCATGAACTGAGAACTTCCGGAAATTCAAGATGGATTTAGAAAAGACAGAGGAACCAGAGATCAACAGCCAACATCTGTTGGATCATAGAAAAAACTAGAGAGTTCCAGAAAAACATCTGCTTCATTGACTACGCCAAAGACTTTGACTGTTTGGATGACAACAAATTGTGGAAAATTCTTAGAAATGAGAATATCAGACCACCTTATCTGCCTCCTGAGAAATCTGTATGCAGGTCAAGAAGCAACAGTTAGAACTGAACATATAGAACAACGGACTGGTTCAAAATCGGGAAAGAAGTGCTTCAAGGATGTATATTGTCACCCTGCTTACTTAAATTATATGCAAAGTACATCGTGTGAAATGCTGGGCTGGATGAAGCACAAGCTGGAATCAAGACTGCTGGAGAAGTATCAACAACCTCAGATATGCAGATGACACCCCCCTTATGGCAGAAAGAGAAGAGGAACAGAGGAACCTCCTGATGAAAGTGAAAGAGGGGAGTGAAAAAGCTGGCTTAAAACTCAGCATTCAAAAAACTAAAATCATGGCATCTGGTCGCATCACTTCATGGCAAATAGATGAGGAAACAATGGAAGCAGTGACAGACTTTATCACAGCAGATGGTGACTGCAGCCATGAAATTAAAAGGTGTTTGCTCCTTGGAAGAAGAGCTATGACAATCCTAGACAGCATATTAAAAAGCAGAAATGTTGCTTTGCTGATAAAGGTCTATATAGTCAAAGCTATGGTTTTTCCAGTAGTCATGTATGGATGTGAGAGTTGGAACATAAAGAAAGCTGAGTGCTGAAGAATTTATGCCTTTGAACTGTGGAGTTGAAGAAGACTCTTGAGAGTCCCTTGGACTGCAAGGAGATCCAACCAGACCATCCTAGAGGAAATCAGTCCTAAATATTCATTGGAAGGACTGATGCTGAAGCTGAAGTTCCAATACTTTGATCACCTGATGCAAAGAACTGACTCATTAGAAAAGATCCTGATGCTGAGAAAGATTGAATGGTAGAGGAGAAGGGGACAAGAGAGAATGATATGGTTGGGTGGCATCGGTAAAGAACTCAGTGGACAGGAGTTTGAGCAAGCTCCGGGAGTTAGTGATGGACAGGGAAGCCTGGTGTGCTGCAGACCATGGGGTCGCAAAAAGTCAGATACAACTGAGCGACTGAACTGAAATGATTTAGAAAAGAACTATGTGAGATGGATAATGCAGAATGGATTCTTTGGGAATCCACAGGGACTGGCTTCGGGGTGGTACCAGTGGCAGAGGTTCTGGCTCCTGGTGTCTGGTATCATAAGTGCCATCTACACTGATGGTGGACACAAAAGAGGTAGGTCCTGCGCTTCCTATACACACCACCTCTAAAGTGGTCTCTCCAAAACCCAACTTGGAGTCTGGTCAAGTCTCCAATCTAATTACATATTCACAAGCAATGCAGAAGCAGAAGGACATGATAAAGTCCATTTCAGGGATGCAATCGGCAAAACCCAGTCTGTGAGAAGCTAGAGGACAAACAACCTGGTTTCTTTTTTTTTTTTTTTAATTAATTAATTTTTTTT
>SJYX01024054.1:616030-630905 GCA_006410675.1 Oreotragus oreotragus
CACCAGCCCCAAGCATCCTGCATCCTGCATTGAACATAGACTGGCGATTCATTTCTTACATGATAGTATACATATTTCAATGCTATTCTCCCAAATCATCCCACCCTCTCCCTCTCCCTCTCCCTCTCCCTCTCTCTCAGAGTCCAAAAGTCCGCTCTGCACATCTGTGTCTCTTTTGCTGTCTTGCATACAGGGTCCTCATTACCATCTTTCTAAATTCCATGTATATGTGTTAGTATACTGTATTGGTGTTTTTCTTTCTGGCTTACTTCACTCTGTATAATCGGTTCCAGTTTCATCCATCTCATTAGAACTACTTTCTACTTGCATTGGATTACTTTGGGGCTTTTTTAGTTTCTAATGGTGGTAGTTTTCAAAACTATGGTTTTTCCAATAGTCATCTATGGATGTGAGAGTTAGAATATAAAGAAAGCTGAGCACTGATGAATTGATGCTTTTGAACTATGGTGTAGAAGACTCTTGAGAGTCCCTTGGACTATAGGGAGATCAATCCCATCAATCCTCAAGGAAATCAGTCCTGAATATTCATTGGAAGGACTGATGCTGAAGCTGAAACTTCAATACTTCAGCCACCTGATGCAAAGAACTGACTCATTTGAAAAAACCCTGATGCTGGGAAATTGAATGCAGGAGGAGAATGGGACGACAGAGGATGAGATGGTTGGATGGCTTCACTGACTTGATGGACATGAATTTGAGCAAGCTCTGGGAGTTGGTGATGGTCAGTGAAGCCTGGCATGCTGCAGTCCATGAGGTTGCAAAGAGCTGGACAGATTGAGCAACTGAAATGAACAGTGGTAGTTTAGGTTATTGTTTTGAGATCTTTTTTTTTTTTTCCTTTCACTATGGCTATTTATAGCTGTGAATCTCCTCTAAGTGCTGTGTTAGCCAAGTCCCATAAATTTTTGTATGGTGTATTTTCTTTTTCTTTAATCTCTCTGTGTTCGCTAATCTCCATCGTGATTTATTCTTTAACCCATTGGTTATTTATTAAGTGTGTTGTTTAATTTCATCATATTTATGAATTTCCCCAATTTCCTCCATTGTTGATTTCTAATTTCATTCCATTGTGGTTGGAATTATACATATTTTGTATTATTTCAGTCCTTTCAAATTTATTAAGGCTTGTTTTAGGGTCTAAAATATGATCTATCTTGGAGAATGTTCCATGTGACAGATTTGCCTGGCTTTTGTTTATTTGGGAATGTCTCATTTTTCCTTCATTTTGAAGGATAATTTCCCCAATTTCCTCCATTGTTGATTTCTAATTTCATTCCATTGTGGTTGGAATTATACATATTTTGTATTATTTCAGTCCTTTCAAATTTATTAAGGCTTGTTTTAGGGTCTAAAATATGATCTATCTTGGAGAATGTTCCATGTGACAGATTTGCCTGGCTTTTGTTTATTTGGGAATGTCTCATTTTTCCTTCATTTTGAAGGATAGTTTTGCTGGATATAGAATTCTTGGTTGTTTTTTTTTTTTCCACCCACAACTTGGAACATGTCATTCTGTAGCGTTTTAGCCTTTGTGGTTTCTGATGAGAAGACAATTGTTCATTTATTGAGGATCATTTGTACACAACAAATTGTTATTCTCTTGCTGCCTTCAAGATTTTCTCTTTGACTTTGGGTTTTGGTAGTTTGACTATAATGCATCTAAATGTGGGCCTGAGTTTATCCTACTTATAATTTGTTGAACTTTGGGATATGTAAATTAAACTTTTTCATCAGATCTGGGAAGTTTTTGACCAGTGTCTCTTCAAATATCCTTTAGCCTTTATTTCTCTCACTTTCCTCTAGGACTTCCAGATGTGTTCCTTGGTATGCTTGATAGTATGGCACAGATAGTACATCACTAAGACTGTTCATTTTCCTTCTTTTTCTTTTCTGCTTCTCAGACTGGATTCTCTCAATTGACCTATCTTCAAGTTTGCTGATTCTTTCTCTGCCATGTCTAATCCACTGTTGAGATTAGGGAATTTTTCATTTCAGTTATAATTTTCAACTCTAGAATTTCTATTTGGTTCTTTTCAAACAAAAGATTTTCATCTCTATTATTNCTTCTTTTTCTTTTCTGCTTCTCAGACTGGATTCTCTCAATTGACCTATCTTCAAGTTTGCTGATTCTTTCTCTGCCATGTCTAATCCACTGTTGAGATTAGGGAATTTTTCATTTCAGTTATAATTTTCAACTCTAGAATTTCTATTTGGTTCTTTTCAAACAAAAGATTTTCATCTCTATTATTCTCTCTTGGTGAGACATCATCTCATGGTTTCATTTAGTTCTTTGTATATGGTTTCCTTCAGTTATCTGTAAGTATTTATAATAGTTTATCTAAAAATCTTTGTCTAGTATGTGCAACTTCTGGGCCAGCTCAAGGACAGTTTGCACTGAGTGTTTAACTCTGTTTAGGCTTTTTTCTTTGTATATCTCATAATTTTGTTGAAAACTAAATATTTTAAATAATATGATATGATAACTCTGAAAGTCAGACTGTTCCCTCAAAGGTTTGTGGTTGCTGCTACTCTCCTGGGTTAATGCTGTAAAGTGTATTTTTTCCTCATAAGCATCCTGCATCCTGCATTGAACATAGACTGGCGATTCATTTCTTACATGATAGTATACATATTTCAATGCTATTCTCCCAAATCATCCCACCAAGGTTCCCTCAAAGGTTTGTGGTTGCTGCTACTCTCCTGGGTTAATGCTGTAAAGTGTATTTTTTCCTCATATGTGACCACTGAAGCTCTGCTCATTCAGCTTAATGGTCATCTGATGATTGGACAGAGATATCTTTAAATGATTTGAACCAATAAGTCTCCTGTCCTTTGGTTTATATGTATGTACTAGGGTACATCCTCAGCACTCCAGCAGTTTACAGGTTTGCTTTAGCCTTCAATTCCCGATTGCACAGAATCTCACAGTCAGCCAGCTACGAGAGATTACAACATTCTCAGGTCTTTCCTGACCATGCCCACAGTCCTGCACATGTATGTGCACTTATATATTTCCAGGAATATATCAGAGCTTATCAAAGAGTTCTTCAGACAACTCATTCCCCAGCATTTCAAAAATGTTCCTCTATTTTTCTATTGTAGTAAAATTTACAATCTTAGCCATTTTAGGGGTACAGTTTAATGGTATTAATGCATTCACATTGTTGTGCAGTCATCACACTATTATACTCATAACTCTTCATCTTTAAACTCTATACTCGTTATGGGCTTCCCAGGTGGCACTAGTGGTAAAGAATCTGCCTGCCAGTGCAGGAGCCTCAGGAGACACGGGTTAGATCCCTGGGTTGAGAAGATCCCCCGGAGAAGGGCATGGTAACCCGCTCCAGTATTCTTGCCTGGAGAATCCCTGGCAGGCTACAGTCCATAGAGTTGCAAAGAGTCAGGACTGAAGCGACTTAGCATGCATGCATGCATACCCATTAAACAATAACTTCCAGGAGTTCCCTGCAGTCTAGTCTTTAGGGCTTTATGCTTCCACTGTAGGAGGCATGGGTTTGATCCCTGGTTGGGAAATTTTTGAGGAACCTCCCTACTGTTTTCTACAGTGGATGTATCAGTTTACATCCCTAACAACAGTGCTCTAAGGTTCCCATTTCCTCATATCCTCCCCAACACTTGTTTTCTGTTTTTTTGGTAGTCATCCTAACAGGTGAGAATCACCAGCATTCCTTTTTATTGTCTTTGTCCTAGCTGGTACCTTGACTCAGGTATTTTTGTGGCAATTCCTATGCCCTGTGCAGTAATCTTCATACATTACAACCCTGTGAAAAGAATTTTGAGAATTACCTGTATAGTGAAGTGAAATTTGCTCAGTCATGTCTGATTCTTTGTGACCCCATGGACTGTAGTCCATGGAATTCTCCAGGCCAGAATACTGGAGTGGGTAGCCTTTTCCTTCTCCAGGGGGTCTTCCCAACCCAGGGATTGAACCCAGGTCTCCTGCGTTGCAGGCAGATTCTTTACCAGCTGAGCCACAAGGGAAGCCTAAGAATACTGGAGTAGCCTATTGCTTCTCCAGGGAATCTTCCCGACCCAGGAATTGAACTGGGGTTTCCTGCATTCCAGGCGTATTCTTTACCAACTGAGCTATCAGGGAAGCCAATATATTTTGAAGTTTACATCTAAGTTTTCTTGTAATATATGTAGTTGATTACCCCAGGGACTGTAACCTACCAAGCTCCTCCATCCATGGGATTTTCCAGGCAAGAATACTGGAGTGGGTTGCCCTTTCCATCTCCAGAAGATTTTCCTGACCCAGGGACTGAACCCAGGTCTCCTGCATTGTAAGCAGACACTTTACCATCTGAGTCACCAGGGAAGTCCCTAATAAATGTAGTTACAAAAGATAATTTCCAGAGATTTCCCTGGTGGTCCAGTGGATAAGACTCAGAGCTCTCAATGCAGGGGGCCTGGGTTCGATCCCTGGTCAGGGATTCCCTGGAGAAGCAATAGCCTACTCCAGTATTCTTAGGCTTCCCTTGTGGCTCAGCTGGTAAAGAATCTGCCTGCAATGCAGGAGACCTGGGTTCAATCCTTGGGTTGGGAAGACCCCCCCTGGAGAAGGAAAGGCTACCCATTCCACATGCGGCAACAAAGACTGAGCATGCTACAGCTAAGACCCAACATAGCCAAATAAATAAAGATTAAAAAAAAAAAAAAGATAATTTCTATCACGTTGTAAAAATTCCATTTAAAAATGAAACTTGTACTGTATAATCTTTATTCATTAAACAATTGCTGCTGATTGCTCTTAACAAATGTCCTGAGGAAAGGGCTTTTCCCAACAAGTGAGTTCTGACTCAAGTCAAATAAAGACGAACCCTGTGAACAGGGCTTTTCTAGGGACCTGTGAAACAGGTTTAATGATGACAGCTCTGTGCATATGCGGCTCTGAGGTGAGCTCCAAACCAGTTCTGCCCCCTGTAAAACTATTAGGCTGCTGGTTTTCAAAGCTGAGGAACAGAAGACAGGAAGTTAAAACACCATAAAGCTTGCCACTCTGAGATTCAGATGCTTTTCTGGAATAAACACACCTTGCATTGTTGCTTGCAAACCTTTTGATTAATTTCCAGAATTCTCAAAAAGTTGGATTTTTTTACTCTCTTTGCCAGTGCTCTCATTGCTTTTATGGAGGAGCAGATTTGTGCTCCATGGATCATTACTCCAGTTTTAGAAGTACTTCAAAGTTAACTTTTAGGACAACAAATAACTTGTGTTTCTCAAGTTCTTAGCTTTATTGGGTTTCTACCACTCATTTTGCCTCTTTGCTTCATGGCCAAGGAAAGGCTTCTCAGTGAAAAAGAACTTTATCAGAAACATAGTTTACTCAATAGCATATTATGTTTGTAGCAACTGAGTCCTAGGTATTATTCATTCAACAAGCATTTGTCAGAAGTATCCCTTCTTCCTGAAGGAAAAGAGTGTCAAAATAGATAAGATAGATAAATCTTTGTTTTGAAATTATAATGGTCATTTTATTACTTAATATTTTAAAGGAAATAAAAGTGAGTTTCATTTAAAGACTGATTCATTTTTGCTTACTGACTTCCTTATTTCATTTGAGATAACTAAAAATTTTAAAGAAGTGAACTCCACCCTCCCCTGACATTTTTACTATTCTATTGTAGGAATAACAGGTATGGTCAGCTGTAAAATTCAATAAATATTAATGCTTGATTCTTTCTTTTTATTTACTTATTTTCAGAATAGTAGGTTGGGACTTCCCTGGTGGTACAGTGGATAAGAATCCATCTGCCAGTGCAAGGCACATGGGTTTACTCCCTGGTCCAGGTAGACTCCACATACCACAGAACAACTGAGCCTGTAGACACGACTACTGAACACATACTCTCAACAAGAGAAGCCACTGGAATGAGAAGCCCACACACCACAACACAGAGTAACCCCCACTCACAGCAACTAGAGAAAGCCTGCACAGTAACGAAGACCCAGCACAGCCATAACTAAAAAAAACCAGTAGGGTGGCTCCTAGGAAACTTCCAGAAATTACCATCCTTATCAATGATAAACACACAAATGATCCACTGTTGGGAGATTATCCAAACTAGTTCCTGAGTCCTTCTGATATGACCCTAATACTCTTTGATAATTTCTTGCCTCTTAGAAGGATGAGACTCATAGGCTCATACAAATTTCTTGACTCATATCTAGAATTAGCTGGTTTGATAAGGAACCCTAGATCGTTTTTGAAAAATTGTGTTAAATACACAGAACAGAATATACAAAGCTAATGGAGGTGATGGAATTCCAGCTGAGCTATTTCAAATCCTAAAAGATAATGCTGTGAAAGTGCTGCACTCAATATGCCTGCAAATTTGGGAAACTCAGCAGTGGCCACAGCCCTGGAAAAGGTGTTTTCATTCCAATCCCAAAAAAAGGCAATGCCAAAGAATGCTCAAACTACTGCACAATTGCATTCATCTCACACATTAGTAAAATAATGCTCAAAATTCTCCCAGGCTTCAACAGTATGTGAACCGTGAACTTCCAGGTGTTTAAACTGGTTTTAGAAAAGGCAGAGGAACCAGAGATCAAGTTGCCAACATCCATTGAATCATGGAGAAAGCAAGAGAGTTCCACAGAACATCTATTTCTGCTTTATTGACTATGCCAAAGCCTTTGACTTGTGGATCACAACAAACTGTGGAAAATTCTGAAAGAGATGGGAATACCAGACCACCTGACCTGCCTCCTGAGAAATCTGCATGCAGGTCAGGAAGCAACACTTAAAACTGGACATGGAACAACAGACTGGTTCCAAATTGGGAAAGGAGTACATCAAGGCTGCATATTGTCACCCTGCTTATATGACTTATATGCAGAGTACATCATGAGAAATGCTGGGCTGGAAGAAACACAAGCTGGAATCAAGATTGCCGGGAGAAATATCAATAACCTCAGATATGCAGATGACACCACCCTTATGGCAGAAAGTGAAGAGGAACTAAAAAGCCTCTTGATAAAGTAAAAGTGGAGAGTGAAAAAGTTGGCTTAAAGCTCAACATTCAGAAAACGAAGATCATAGCATCTGGTCCCATCACTTCATGGGAAATAGATGGGGAAACAGTGACAGACTTTATTTTCTTGGGCTCCAAAATCACTGCAGATGGTGACTGCAACCATGAAATTAAAAGATGCTTACTCCTTGAAAGAAAAGTATGATCAACCTAGACAGCATATTAAAAAGCAGAGATATTACTTTGCCAACAAAGGTCCATCTAATCAAGGCTATGGTTTTTCCACTAGTCTTGTATGGATGTGAGAGTTGGACTATAAAGAAAGCTAGAGTGCCAAAGAATCGATGCTTTTGAACTGTGGTGTTGGAGAAGACTTTTGAGAGTCCCTTGGACTGCAAGGAGATCCAACCAGTCCATCCTAAAGGAAATCAGTCCTGAATATTCATTGGAAGGACTGATGCTGAAGCTGAAACTTCAATACTTTGGCCACCTGATGGGAAGAGCTGACTCATTTGAAAAGACCCTGATGCTGGGAAATATTGAAGGCAGGAGGAGAAGGGGACAACAGAGGATGAGATGGTTGGATGGCCTCACTGACTCAATGGACATGAGTTTGAGTAAACTCAGGAGTTGGTGATGGTCAGGGAGGCTGGGCATGCTATAGTCCATGGCGTCGCAAAGAGTCGGACACGACTAAATGAACTGAACTGGAGTTGATTTAAAGTATGGGCGTGTGGAGTGTGTGTAGGTTACATTCAAATATTGCAGCATTTTATGTAAGGGACTTGACCTTCTTAGGATTCTGGTGGAATAAAGGTAGAACTGTCCTCACCACTTTTCAAAGCCTTTTTACTCTGTGGATATTGTCCTCTGATGAATAAAATTAAGTTTTTAAGAAGTCTAGTGTCTTTTTTAATTTGTTACCTGTGCCTTTGGTGTCATATCAAGAAATCATCACCAAACCCAGTGTCCTGAAACTTTCACTCTATGTTTTTGCTCAAGAATTTTATAGTTGTATATGTTATATTTAGGCCATGGATACATTGAGTTAATTTTTTATAATGGTGTTAGGGAAGGGTCCAACTTCAATATGAGAAAATTATTTTATTTTTTTATTTTATATTTTTACTTTCCCGTTAGATCAGCTCAGACAAGTTTCTTCTAAATGAAGGAATTAGCTGGCACAATTCATTGCCATATAATTCTTGGTATAATTACCAGAAATTGAAAAAGTGAATGGCTTTAATGACTGGGCAATAAATCTTCCAAGTCACATATTTTCCAAATCTGTTTTCAGCAAACTTGAATGTGGTCCTAATTGAATTGTCGTCTAATAAACTGTTTGAAATAATTCTAATCATAGGCTGCTCTATGGATATTTCTGGCACAAGCCTTGGTGAGACTCACAGGCCGAGCATCTTTGTGCCTTCAGAGCTCTCACTGCTGTCTCCTCCTGTCACATGAAAGGCCTCTCAGTACCCACACCATGACAATGAGAAGCAGCAGAAGAATCACTGCTACCTGTGCCACATTTAGCAATCAATACCTCTCATTAAACTAAAGTTTTTTAAATGTTTACTTTGGAAGGCTAATAATCATTTGTCAGATCTTATAACTATGTTCCAATTTGATTGAATAATTGCAAAGACTCAATCTAGAAACTTTTTTACTGTAAAACTCTATTTTTTTACATTGCTTGATTTATAAATGTCATAAAATACACATGCATAAAATTTACTATCTCAGCCACTTTTTAGCGTATAGTTTGAGGTGAAGTGAAGTGAAAGTCACCCAATCACGTCCACTCTCTGCAACCCCGTGGACTGTAGTCGGCCAGGCCCCTCTGTCCATGGAATTCTCCAGGCAAGAATACTGGAGTGGGTAGCCTTTCCCTTCTCCAGGGTATCTTCCCAACCCAAGGATAGAACCCAAGTCTCCCACATTGCAGGCGGATTCTTTACCAGCTGAGCCACCAGGGAAACCCAGTGTACAGTTTAGTAGTGTTAATTACATTCACATTGTTGTGCATCTGCTCCAGAACACTTTCCATTTTTCAAAACTAAAACTCTATACCCAACAGAAACAACTTTGAAATATTTTCACAAAGAGAGACTTACCGTCTCAAGGGTAATGTTTAACTTCAATTTATCTAATTTTGTTGTAGAGGAGAGTGATAGGGTAACCAAGCATAAATTGTTAGGATAAAATATCAGGATTAAATTCTCCTGGGGCAGTGCAAGGAAACCAAAGATAAAAGAGAAAAAACCACCTTGTTGAGTTTTTTGATTGTTATAAAAGAGCTCGTTCATTCTATTTCAAAATGTATGTTGGTAGTATCAAATGTGGAGAAGGCAGTGGCACCCCACTCGAGTACTCTTGCCTGGAAAATCCCATGGATGGAGGAGCCTGGTGGGCTGCAGTCCACGGGGTCGCCAAGAGTCGAACACGACTGAGTGACTTCACTTTCACTTTTTCACTTTCATGCATTGGAGAAGAAAATGGCAACCCACTCCAGTTTTCTTGCCTGGAGAATCACAGGGATAGGGGAGCCTGCTGGGCTGCAGTTTCTGGGATCGCACAGAGTCGGATATGACTGAAGCGACTTAGCAGCAGCAGCAGCAGCAGTATCAAATGACTATGACATTTAGATTTCATTGACTATATTTAAAAGATCATATGATAAAATATTTATTTTTAAATAAAATATTTACAGCATGCTGGAAATTAGGGCTTCCCTGGTGGCTCAAACAGTAAAGAATCCGCCTGCAATGCGGGAGACCTGAGTTGTATCCCTGGGTTACGAAGATCCCCTAGAGGAGGGCATGGCAACCCACTCCAGTATTCTTGCTTGGAGAATCCCTTGGACAGAGAAGTATGGCAGGCTACAATCCATGGGGTCACAAAGAGTCAGACATGACTGAGTGACTAAGCAAAGCACAGCTGGAAATTATATCCTTTGAAGCTATTATTTTTATTATGAAAAACTTAGATGCCAACTTAAAGGTGTATTATCCCTTTTATACTGGTAGTTTTTTCCAAAATTCTTGACAGGATATGTCACATGTGAAGACCGCTGCATTAGGGGAGAGGAATCCCTATGGAATTCTGAACCAAAATTGAAGTTCACTGGAGAGTCACATCCTAACATGTTCAGCATCTCACTGTGGACTGCATCTCCACAGCAAGACTCATGAAAGGGTAGCCGCTGAGCTTCACCCTTTTGTCTGTTACATTATTCCATAATCAAACCTGTAAAACAGCTACCAATTTCAAGGAAAGTTTTAAGAAAAACTTGCATTACTGTGCCTGGCCTAGGTTAGGAAGTAACTTACACAACTGTATCAAAAGTCTATCTTTCCCTCCCAGCACCACAGAGGAAAAGACAGAATGGGAGGAGAGGTTTACAAATCATGTATCTGATAATGAATTATATGCATATATATATATATAGAGAGAGAGAGAGAGAAATCTATACATATGTAGAGAGAGAGAGAAAGCGAAAGCACAGCGGTGGCTGCAGGGTCAGGGAGCCAGGAAATGGTAGTTACTGCTTGATGGGAGCAGAGTTTTAGTTTTACAAGATCAAGAGTGAAGGCAGATGATAGTGCGGTTGGTTGTACAGCAGTGTGAAAGTACTTAATGCCACCCAACTGTATACTTAAGAATGGTTAAGATGGTGAATTTTATGTATATTTTGCCACAATAAAAAAAGTTTAAAAAAAAATGCCTTTATCATATCACATTTCACACTTCTTTTTGCCCAACTTTGGAACTCATTCAGCATATGAAGCATAGCCAACATACAGCTGGATTGACAAAGCCAGCCTCTTTATCAAACACAAACCAGACTTGCTTTCTGTCAGAATTCAAACAGTAAAGAATCCGCCTGCAATGCGGGAGACCTGAGTTCAGGAAAAAGTCAGAATTCATCTGCATTTCAAATGAACATGTATTTTGAGGAAAAGTACTAAAAGAACTACAAAACAAATTGAATTTCATCTGAGATTAATACCAAGTGCAGTCAAGACTATAACACTGCAGAACTAACCTATCTAATACACACTGCTTCTCATTACTTAAATATGTGGCCTAAGGCTAGGAGTGGGGAGGGGGCAAGGGGTCTGATGTCCTTTGGAGGGAAGTGAGTGTGTTGTGTCCAGTTTGGGGGAATATTTGACTGAGGTAAAAGTCAAAAATATTCTTACTGGTTTCATTAGATATGATTCAATTCTTCTTGTGTATTTAGTGAAAATGAGGCAAGTGTTGATAAAAACTAATTGCTCTGGAAATTAGCATATGTGAGATATCAAACAAGAAAGATGATGGGTGACTGTTATTGAAATAAACGTCATGATGTGACTGGATAACTGATTATGAAAGAAATCACATTAAATTTGTGTTGTCTGCTTGATCTCATGTCTTGAAAAGTTTTGCCAGCCTAGGATGTCTCCCTGTATGTAAGAGGGGGTGTGCCTTGCTCCCCGGCAGCCTGGCAGCCTGCTTATGTGTACGTGCTTGGAGAAAATATTGAGATGTAATGGGGAGAAGGCAAGGGGATGGAGGAGAGCGCACCCCTGGACCTCAGCATGTGGTGCAGGCTTTAGTTTAATTAGCCACTGAAGGTGGCTTTTCCCAAACTTGGAGTTTTCCTTTGCTTTTTAAAAGGGAAATGGGATCTGAGACTGTTTCTCAGAGATCTGTGTAAGTTGAGGTCTGGAGATATTCCCTTTAAGTCAGTGGTTTTATCTGAGAGATTCCCAGACCAGCAGCATCAGCTTCTCCTGGGAACTTGTGAAAAATGCACATTCTTGGGCTCCGTTCCAAAGTAGCCAGTTCCAGAACTCAGAGGTCCTCCGTGACTGATGTCTCCCCAAATTTTAGAGCCACTCACACCTGCATGGTTTGAGTTGAATTTGCCCTTGTAGTTGATATAATGTCTAGGTAATGTAGCTATTAGTTTTATGTAAACATTAGACATTTCATTTTTGTGTGTTTTGGAATGAATGTAATTAGTTTTCAGCTATATAGAAGAGCGCAAAGTCTGTCCTGCCTGATGAATAAAGTTCCCTTTTGCCAAGTGAGGAACAACAGCGTGTCCTAAGCCAGCAGCCTCAGGCCAAACAAACAGGCAGTGTCCTTAGATCGCTGGACAGGTCAGCCTGCGGGAGGTGACCCAGGGTACGCCTAGCAGGTGGCCTGGAGGTCTGCAGGCAACACTGTGGGCATTTGAGCCAGAGCCAGGGGCTGACAGGAAAGAGGTGGGCCCGGCTGTTTCCCAGAGCAGGCTAGCGAGCTGCATCTTTTTTAAAGGGACCTGCTCTGTCTTTTTCGCCAGAACCCATGCTCCTGTCTCCCAGAGGTTTGTGAAGCATGGTTTTCACCAGGTTCTTTTCTTCTTTCAATTTTGCTGCCACTTCTGATCCTTTTGAAGTGCAGCCATTTGGTGTTTTTAAAATGCAAATCATATCCAGTCATTTCCTTCCTTAATATTAAAACTGCCCAGGACTTCCCATTCCCCTTAGGGGAGAGTTCAGAAGTTGCAGCTGGCCTTTGCTTCACTCATGCCTCTGAGTGTCTGATGGATGTCCTGGGCTGTGCAGACAGTGTGGCCCAGCCTGGGGATGCTCCAGGGTCCCCAGTGAGGAGGGACCCCCACCATACAGCCTGAGCTGTGCACCTCTCCTGGGGTCCGCAGGACAGGGGTCCATGCGCATGAACTGTTCCCCCACGCTTCCACCTCCCTTCTCTCAGGGCTCCACGAGGACTGGGGTGCCGATTCAGCCATGTCCAGGCCTCCGGGAGGCCCGGTCAGGACGCCTCATCTCCGATGCCCTTCCCTGCTGTTCACGCGCCGCTATCTGTTTCCTCCTAGTTTGGAGCCGAGTTCCGAAGGTTCTCTCTGGACCGCCAGAAGCCTGGGAGGTTCGAAGATTTCTACAAGCTCGTCGTGCACACCCACCACATCGCCAACACCGAGGTGACCATTGGCTATGCGGACGTACATGGCGACCTGCTGCCCATCAACAACGATGACAACTTCTGCAAGGCCGTCTCCAGCGCAAACCCCCTGCTCAGGGTTTTCATCCAGAAACGAGGTACTCAAGAGGCTGAGCCCATGCTCCTGCTTGGCGCTCATTTAAAAAATAAATACACTTTCCAGTTTCGTCTGTCATTTCAGAACCATGTTATTCTGATTTCTTTTTTTAATTTATTTTTTAATTGGAGGAAAATTGCTTTACAATGCTGTGTGGTTCCTGCCGTACAACGAAACAAATTATGTATATATCCCCTCTGCCCATCCCACTTACTCTGTTTTCTAGCCTTCGATAAGAGACTAAAGAAATTAAGATCTGTTTGGTCAACATTAATTTCTTAGAAAATATTCTTAACAATATTTAAACTGCATTTTCCACCTGAAATTGTGTTGACTCGTGATTTTTAAATACTGAGGAAAAATGACATCTATATTTTTAGTATTTTAACCGGAGTCATTAGCCAGTAACCCAAGAATTAAAGTAAAGGTTGTCAGTATATGTTTTCCACTGTCTTTTTAGGGTTGCGAAAAAATGTAAGCTTTGGATTATAACTTTGGTTGGTTTTTAGCTCTGAAGGCCTGTAACAGCAGTATAACTTCATGTGAAAATAAATCGCTAACACGGGTTAATGATTGAGGTGGGGGCACTCCGGTGGATTTACTCCTCAGAGCTGCACATTAGACTTGTTTTCTTGTCTCTGGACTTGGGAGAACCTTGACAATTCTAAATACCGTCCTGAAGAGGACACTAGCTGGGGAGGCCTGGCGTGGGGAAAGGGCGCTTTCCAATTCCCTCCCTGAGGGGCCTCTGCGCGCCCTGGGGGAGCAGTGTGTGGACGGGGCCCCTGCTCACAGGGTTCTCTGCTGCGGACTCCACCCTCCACCGTCTGGGGAGGAGGGAGACTGGCCTTAGTCCCTGGGGCTGTGGGCTCTTCCCGCCGGAAGCAGCAGCAGTGTGCGGGCGGAAGGCCCTCCGGGAAGCGGAGCCCCGAGCTGCCGGCATGGGGCCGGGGGCCTGGTTCTCTCTCCTCCAGCTGAGTCCCTGCTTGACTGACGGTGTTCTTACATCGCTCGCCACCAGTTGGCCTGTGGCGAGGGGGCCACACGTGCAGAGCGCGCTGAGCATCGGCCAGGGCCTCCTGTGTGCGGTGGTGGAGGGGACGTGGAGGAGGGCCCGCAGGGGGCCGCTGACCTCACCTCGATCTGGTTCTCTGGCACCAGATCAGAAGCGCTGCATCTGCGGCCCTGGCTGAGCCGGGGTGTCCTGCTGCTGGTCCCGAAAAGTCAACACAGCTGCCACTTCCTCACGGTGACGGGGGTGGGGCGGGCGCTCCGGTGCAGTCGCCGGGGCTTCGCGCCCTCCACGGCCCCTCCTGTGTGGCTACACCTGCACCCACTGCCCCGCACGTCTGATGCCTGCTCTCCTGCAGCCCTCTCAGCCAGGCCTGATCTCGATTAGCCTGCATCCCCCCCAGCCTCTCGTCTCTTTGTTCTGGCTTCTCAGTGTCCCCAGGGTTGGTGTGTTATCCAGATCCCTCGTCCACAGCTCTGCCGGCCATCGCAGGTTGTGGCGTCGTCTCCCGAGGTGCAGAAAGTGAGGCGTGGGTGTGAAGCCGTGCGCATGTGTGAGAAACGGGTCTCTGTGCCGCTGGCACGTGCAGTGGGGTGGGAGGCACCACGGGCCCCCTCGTGACACACCTGTGCCGTCGGCTCACCAGGGAGGCGGGACGCTGCCCGCGGGGCCGCACACAAGGCCCCGCGTCCTGTCCTTTGTATTTTTGCTTTTTCCCTGGCCTCACAGAAGTGGCCCAAAGGAAAACCA
>SJYX01024054.1:631861-656052 GCA_006410675.1 Oreotragus oreotragus
CCCTGACAGCAGGGGGCGCTCACTTCCACCCCACCCCCCAGCACTCTCTCAGAGACCCTGAATGCAGGGGGCGCTCACCCCTGCACCCCCAGCACTCTCTCAGGGACCCTGACTTCAGGGGGCGCTCACCCCCACACCCCCAGCACTCTCTCAGAGACCCTGACAGCAGGAGGCGCTCACCCCCGCACCCCCACCACTCTGATGGACCCTGAATGCAGGGGGCGCTCACCCCCGCACCCCCACCACTCTGATGGACCCTGACAGCAGGGGGCGCTCACCCCCGCCGCCCAGCACTCTATCACGGCCCGGAGGTCCCTGAGCCTACCCTTCTCACTGGTTCTGTAGGGGAGCCCACCTCGGGTTGTCGTCAGGCTTCAAGAGGAGNCTCACCCCCACACCCCCAGCACTCTCTCAGGGACCCTGACAGCAGGGGGCGCTCACCCCCGCCGCCCAGCACTCTATCACGGCCCGGAGGCCCCTGAGCCTACCGTTCTCACTGGTTCTGTGGGGGAGCCCACCTCGGGTTGTCGTCAGGCTTCAAGAGGAGAATGTTTCCGCCGTGTAGGAAGCCTGGCCCCTCGATCCTGTCGCTGTCGTCGGGAGAGGCAGGGCAGCTGCGCTTCTCCGGACGGCAGGCGGGAAGCAGCACCACCCCGATGCCCGCCGTGCCCAGGAAAGGCCCACCAGCCCTGTGACGGGGCTGTCCTTCCTGCGGGTGGACTGGCCTGAGTCCTGGAGGGAACACTCCGACCCCACGTCCTTTCCCACAGCATGGGCTCTGAGCTTTGGGTCACAGAAATGCTGTTTCTGTGATTCTACTGTAACCACACCCGCTCGGTCATCTACTTCATAACCTTCTGTACATTGGTGGTGGATGAACAGATAAACGAAATACGCTGTATCTGCCCACTAAGGTATTATTCAGCCATAAGAAGGAGTAAAGCGCCCTGGGGTCCAGCCTGCAGTACAGATAGGAAGCAAGGCCTCGTGGATGAAACGGCCTGTGTTGTACGGCTCCACGCCCGATCCACCGCGTCGCGTGCGGGTTCTGTCTGTGACCAGTTTATCTGTAGCAGCGCCCTGCAGATGCGCGCAGGTTGACAACGCATGTTCCCGCCGTGCTCTGCCTGCCTGTTTCAGCTCACACTGAACTGTGTGCTTTTCACCGTCTATTTAGTGCCACACTTTTCACATTTTTTAATGTATTCAAATACATATAACATAAAATTTAGCAGGGTAGGGGCTTCCCTGTTGACTCAGTGGTAAAGAATCCACCTGCCAATGCAGGAGACACAGGTTGGATCCCGGATCCGGGAAGATCCCACATGCCGCAGAGTCCCCAAGTCCATGTGCCTAGAACCCAGGGGCCACAACCGAGAAGCCACCACAATGAGAAGTCTGTGCCCCACAACAAGAGAGTAGCCCCCCGTCTCCACAACTAGAGAAAAGCCAGCACAACCACGGAGACTCAGCACAGCCAAATAAACAAATGAAATTATAAAAAGAATAGCATTGGGACCATTTAAGTGTTCAGCTCTCTGGCATTAAATATGCTCCTGCTGTCGTGCAGCAGCCACCACCATCCGCCCCTGTAACTTCATCTCATAAAACTGAATCACCCTGCCTGTTAAACGCTGACTCCCCATTTCCCCTCCCTCAAACCTGGCAACCATCACTTTTTGCCTCTATGATTTTGACAACTCTGAGTACCTCATATAAGTGATATTAGACAGTATTTGTCCTTTTGTACTGGCTTGTTTCAGTGACTGAGCAAAATGTCCTCCAAGCTTCATCCATGCTGCAACCTATGTCACAATTTGCTCTTCCTTTAAGGCTGAGTAATAGTACGTCCTATGGCTACCATGTTTTGCTTTTCCACTCATCCATTGATGAACACGTGGGTTTCTTCCACGTTAAGCTATTGTGAATAATGCTGCTGTGAACATGAGACACAAAAAGCTCTTTGAGACCCTGCTTTCAATTCCTCAGCATGAACCTAGAAGTGGAATTGCTAGGTCACATGGTATCTGTATTTTTTTGTTTTTCTGAGGAAGCCCCATACTGTTTTCCACAGTGGCTGTTCCCAGTTTACATTCCCACCAACAGGGAATAGGGGTTCCGGTTTCTCCACATGCACACCAACACCTGTTTTCTGGTTTGGGGTTAACAGCCATCCTGATGGATATGAGCTGGTAGCTCACTGTAGTTTTGATTAGTGTTTCCCATCATTAGTGATGTTGAGCATCTTTTCACTTGCTTAATCATCATTCATCGGGGAAGGCAATGGCACCCCACCCCAGTACTCTTGCCTGGAAAATCCAATGGACGGAGTAGCCTGGTGGGCTGCAGTCCATGGGGTCGCTAACAGTCGGACAGACTGAGCGACTTCACTTTCACTTTTCTCTTTCATGCATTGGAGAAGGAAATGGCAACCCACTCCAGTATTCTTGCCTGGAGAATCCCAGGGAGCTGCCGTCTATGGGGTCACACAGAGTCGGACACGACTGAAGTGACGTAGCAGCAGCAATCATCATTCATGTGCCTTCTTTGGAGAGATATCTATTCAAGTCTTTTGCTCATTTTGCCCTGGATGGTTTGTTTCTGGTTGTAGAGTTTTGGTTCTCTATTTATCTGGATATTAATCCCTCATGCAGACACATTATTTGCAAATATGTTTTCCTGTTCTGAGGGTTGTCTTTTACTCAGTGGAATGTGTCTTTTCTAAGATATAAACGTACCTTTATCTGTGCCGCATCTTAGTTGTATGCTGGGCATTTAGTTGCAGCACATGAACTCTTATTTGTGGCACCTGGGATCTAGCTCACTGACCAGGGATCAAACCCAGCTCCCCCACCCCAAGCCCATAGCCTTCACATCTGTAGGTTCCTTTCCTTCTGCATTTAGTACTCTTATCCCTCTTCTGCCCAGGGCTGTCTACTGTTACAAGCTGTGCAGGCTTTCCCCTTGGATGGGTAAGAGATGTCACTGTACCTTTCACTTTAATGCTTTGCCCACTTAAGAATAACCGCAGTCCCCAGAATGAAGTACTCAGAGTGGAGGAATCCAAATCTGGTCAAAATCTGCTCCCTCCCGGCACACTCCACCCACCCTGGCCCCCCACACACACACTCCTGTCCTCATCGAGCCTGTGAGAACAGCTGGAGACTGGCCCAAGGCGGAGGGAATGCAGGAGGAGACCAGCAAAGGCACTGGGAGTGTCTCTATTTTCAGCAGAATAAACAGGAAGTACAGACACTCACTTGTCACCACTTACCCACAAAATAAACCCTCCCAGTACTAGCGACCCCTGTGTTCTTATCATCTATGAGATGGGCCTGTACCCCTCTGGCCCCAGATCAGGACCAGAGGAGGGGCCCTAATGGAATCTCAGTGGCTCTCTGCCCCCCCGGGTAAGGGGCCTCCCACAGTGCCAGCGGAGGCTTGATGACTTAAGTATACCAAAAGATTTCCAGCATAATTAGAGGACTCTCAACTATTTACTTTTAAAATAAACATAAATGTGGGTCATTTGCATGTGTCTGTTAACTGTTCTTGGCATTCTGACATTCTTTTGGGTTCCTAGAATGAGGAAGATACATTTTAAAACTTTTTTAGTTATCGGAAACTGCATGATTGGGGGTAGGGTAGGGAGGTAAGGGTATTTGCTTATGATGTCATTTAAGTGAGTTACCAGAAAAAGTAATTAAGGGATGTTCTTCAAAATAAGTCGGTTGTGAATTTGGTTACAGATACTGGCAGGATCTATAATTTCTGCTTTATAAATGCTTTTCTTGGATTCTGCATTAAGTAGCAGGAGGTGTGTTTGGTTTTGGAGTTAGGGGTTCACTGCTGAGCAGAAAGCACTCAGTGGGTGTAACATTTTAAGTGGCCACAACTGAATTTCTGGGGTTTTTTCCATATTTTATTCTGTTTCCTAAGATACTGACTAAGGTTTTGAGGCTGTGTGTTGAGGGCAGGGTAAAGATGTAATTTCACTGAATTCACTTCCTCTCTGTGCCCACACTTTTCGGAACAGGCATAGATCCTGCAGGTAAACACCCTCTGCTGTGAGAGATGTGTCACAAGACACACTGGCTTTTTTGTCACTGATTTCTGGACATTTACATGTTTGGAGAATTTCCTTTTATTTTCTAATTATAAAAAAGGACAAAAATTCTCCCACTGCTCTACCATGGGAACGTGCAGAAAACAAAACGCCTGAGCCCCGTGTTCACCCTGGAGTGGGAGTGGATGTGGGAGAGAATGTGCTGACGCAGCTCATCAAAAAGCAAACAGCCCGAGCCACGCGCCATCCAGAAGAGTCCAGGGCTTTTCCTGGGGAGGCTGGCCACTCTGCAGGCGCCATCAGACAGCCAGGGCCGCCCCATCTCATGGATGCGCTCCCTCCATCCGTGTCACTGCAGCTGCTCCTCCAGTTGGGCCTTTGGGAGGGAGGGGAGATAGAGCTGGCTGATCCCGTTCTCTGACCACCCCACAGACACCTTGTGTATAAACAGTGAACGTTTACACAGATGGAATTGGAATCTACTCCTTCCTCATTTACTTGCTAGTCATATATACTTTTCAATGTTTTCAAGCCCATCGTATATTAATAATTTGGATTCTTTTAAAATCTTTAGACATCACAAACATATCCTAGGTCATTAAATCCTTTGTAAAACATTTGTTTTAAAAAATGTTTTGTTTTGCTTTTTTCTGGGACATCCCTGGTGGTCCAGTATAAGAATCCACCCTCCAGTGTAGGGGACACAGTTTCGATACCTGGTCCAGGAAGACCCTACGTGCCGCAGGCAACTAACGCCCGTGTGACACAGCTTCTGAGCCTGTGCCCTCGAGCCTGCGAGCCACAGCTTCTGAGCCGCTGGGCTGCAACTAGTGAAGTCGGAGCACCTTGAGCCTGTGCTCCACAAGAGATGCCACCATAACGAGAAGTCTGTGCAGCAACGAAGAGTAGCCCCAGCTTGCCACAGCGAGAGAAAGCCCTTGCACAGCAACAAAGGCCCAGGTCAACCAAAACAATTAATTTAAAAAGAAACGTTTAAAATTTTTTTTACTATTTATAACATATTTGTAAAAGGAAATTCAAACAACATGAAAATAACTCAGCACTCTGAGGTGACCACTGTTAGTAGTTTGGTGAGGCGCCTCCAGACCCCTTGCTGTAGATACAACTCGTTGGATACAGTTTTATATAAACAGGGTCATAATACACATACTACAGAGATTCTTTTAGTCTAGCATCACATTTTTGACTCCTTTTAGATTATATAGTATTTACCATCTTTTTAACAGACATAGCAATTGTATGAATGTATGAACAAACTGTGACTAATCCCATATTCATTTAAACTGTTCCAATTTTTCACTATAGTAAACTGTGTGTACCTTTTATATACGTGTCAGATTCAGGATTAATTGGTAGAAATGTTCTTGCTGGATTAAAAGGCATATTTTTAACTAAAGTGTATTTATGCCAGTGGGCCTCTCTTTAGCCGGGCATTAAAATGACATTTGAATTGGGTCTTTTAAAACACACCTTTGAAGACTGTTCTTATGTGGCATGAAAACTCATGAGCTTTGTCTTGACCCTCCTGAACACTGCAGTGAGGCCAGCAAGGGTCTAGCAGCGCTGTGGGGTGAGGGGCTGCCCTCGGCTGGGACAGCACCAGCTGGGGCTACTGGGGACTCTGAGAGTCCAGCCTGCCCTCCCCACCCCCCCGGGTTCAGGGAGCCCCTCCCAGCCAGGTCTCCCAGGGGGACCTTCAAGACGGGGCTCCAGGGGAGAGGCCGTGCAGGGGGGACTGTACCTGCTGAAGCAGCGTGCTTCCACAGGGGCCGAAGGGTCATGGGGCTGAGTGTGGTCACAGTGTTGTTTTCCTGTCTGGTCTGAGCGGGTCGTTTGCAACAATTAACACGTGTATTTAAGCTGGTTCTCAGTGAGCATGAGCGCAAAGATTTCCAGTCTGATGGGAAATAAGGCCCAAAAACAGAAGCACGATTGGGGTTTTCCTTTCATGTTTGAGCTGATAATCCTGGTTGTCAAGCTGCCAGTGTGAGTAGGATTTCTCTTTGTAAAAATCCGTCTAAACACAAAGCAGCAGACTCCTCTGATAACATAACAGGGCTGTGTTTCTGTTTCCAGAGTGGGTTAGGGTTATGTGCCATTGCCCATTTTTAGAAGGGAGAGATTCTTTGGCCTTCTGGAACAGCCCTGCCTGTAGACTGCAACTGCACCACCAGCCTGCCCCGTGTGCCTGGCACTGGGGCACCTCCCACGGAGGCAGAGCCCCGGGGCCCACCTAGCATTCAGGCCAGCGAATATGGCTGTTCCCTTCTGGACTTACTGAGTCTCCAGCGCTGTGGCGAGCAGGTTGGTCCTGTTTGTCCTTTGGGGGGCGGGTCGCGGGGCCACTGCAGCTCCAGAGAGGGGCCAGGTCCTGCAGGCTGTGCAGGTTGTGCCAAGACTGATGCAGAACCATGGGAAGGTTTAAGCAGATGCTCTGTGAACTGGTGGAGTGTCCTTGTTTATAAAGTGGCTGGTTAAAACAGGGATTTCCCTGGTCGTGCAGTGGATAAGAATCTGCCTGCCAACACAGGCGACGTGGGTTCAATCCCTGGTCCAGGAAGATCCCACATGCCATGGAGCAGCTAAGCCCAAGAACCACAACTACTGAGCCTTGTGTCACAACTACGGCAACACAAGCACCCTGGAACTCACATGCGGCAACTACTGTGCCCCCGCACCTGGAGCCTGTGCTCCACAACGAGCGAAGCCATCCCAGCGAGAAGTCCCTGCACCGAAACGAAGCGTAGTCTCTGCTTGACACAGCAAGAAAAAAGCCAAGCAAAACAGCGAAGCCCCAGAGCAGAAAAAAAAAAAAAAAAAAAAAAAAAGTGGTGAGAAATAGTTGATGAGTATTCATCTTAAATGTTTAAAGATTTTAAGCATTTTGTATTTGATGCATTTTTGCTGGAAAAAAAAGCTCCAGAATACTGGAAACTTAAATCTTCTTTCTTACTCATCTAGNCCCCAAAAAAAAAAAAAAAAAAAAAAAAAAAAAAACAGTGGTGAGAAATAGTTGATGAGTATTCATCTTAAATGTTTAAAGATTTTAAGCATTTTGTATTTGATGCATTTTTGCTGGAAAAAAAAGCTCCAGAATACTGGAAACTTAAATCTTCTTTCTTACTCATCTAGTCTACACCTGCCTGTGTTCTCACAGTCAGTGAGATGAGAAAGCTGTTTTCATTCCTGTTAGTAATCGCTTTGAATCCAATTAAATGCCACTGCATTTGGAGGGAAATCTTTTGGGGCGAGAATGAAGACAGCTAGAGGAGAAGCTGCACTTGGTGGGGGCTCCATAGGCGCCCCCAGGGAGAAGGCTCCTGTGAAAGCGCCCCACACAGAGACACTAAGGGTGCTCTTGAGACAGCCCATTTCTGTTTAAAGGGCTTCTCGTGGCAGAGGACAGCTGTGGAGACCGGAGGCAGGTGGAAATCCAGGCGGTGTGTCTTCAGCCCACCCATCCACGGTGATGCAGCCTCAGTGGGGCTCACCAGTGGGGAGGAGGGAACCGCTGTGAACAGGCAGCTGAGGAAAGGAAGCCCTGCTTTCAAGGAGTGGCCCCAAGCCCAGGATGAAGCCGCCCTGTGCCGCCTTCCTCCAGGCCCGAACTCACAGCTCTGGAGATGCTTGCTTGCTCCTTTTTACCTTTTCCTTCTCCTTCCTTCCCAAACTGGCTCCCAGCACTGCAGACTGTTTCTTAGCCTTCTGCCTGTCTTGCCCCCTCCTCTTTCTCTCTGGCTGCACTGGGCCAGGCTGGCTCCCTGCCCATAACTCCCTCCTGGTTCCACAGCTTAGAGGCAGGACTAGCCCCTGACGCCCCACCCGGCCCTGCAGCAACCTCGGGGATCCTCGTCACGTTCATATTACAGTGCATCAAGGCGCCTCTCGTGGGCATCTCACACTGTCTCTTTGTATGTTTGTGTCGTTGCCCAGCTCCATCGGAGCCTGCTTGTTTCCCTTTAACGTCCATTCCTGCCTAAGATCCATCGCTGTTTCCTGCCCGCTCAGGGACCCCTTAGAAGTAGCTCCCATGTGGTCCGGAGACCACTGGCATCAGCGCCCCAGGAAGGGGAGGGCCTTGTGAGATGCTTGTCCCAGTTGCAGCCAGGACCCCCAGATGAAGGTCAGAGCTGCTCCTCCAGCACCTCATGTTCCTGGCCCCAGAGTGCACCTATCCCTTCTATTCTCATAACAAATGCTCACTTAACAGTTTGCTGTTGACCAAGGACTTTCCAGCTATCATGTGACTCTCACAACAAACCAGGCTGTGTGATTATTCTCATTTTGTGCATGATGAAACTAAAGCTTCAGAAAAGGTCAACGTTTCAAAACATAATTCTCAACTGAAGTTGTTTGGAATCTATTTATAATAGCCCCTGGTGAGGGCTTATCTGACACCTTTCAACAAAGGATGTACAGGGGTGACATCCAGGCGTTTCACTGTGATGGGTGTGACATGTGACTGTCGGCAGTCAGAGGAAGCCCCAGCTTTGGGAGCTGGAACCGAGGTGGGCCCCCACCTCACGACCATGTTGTCTTCCTGTCGCCAGGAGAGCCCTTATTTAGAATACAGTCAACTTCAGTGGGACCTCAGCACAAGGTGCTTATCATGGGAATGGTTTACCTGTGCTGGTTTGGAGTCCAGAGATTAACATTTCCATCGTGAACTTTTCTCTTTTCCAGAGACGTAAGCAAGATTTGGATTTCCTCCTGCATAGTGATCTGTCTTCCTGTTTTTGCCCTTTTCTCTGTACTTTCCGCCCTCTCCGGTGGGAAAGTGATTGTAGCCCGGAGCTGTGTCTCTGTTAGACTCCACCTGCACACGGGGTCTCATAAACCCGAGCTACCTTGTAGCATTTAACAGGTGCAGGTGGACATTAGGGCGATACTGATGGCTGGCACTGGAGCTGCTCCCTTCCGCACTGTCTTCTGTGGGGACACCAGGGCAGGCCATGCTCCTGGCCCGCCCGCCACACTCCCCATCCTGCGAGAACCACAGAGGGAGGGAGGTGCCCTGGAGAGCTGCGCCTTGTCGGCCTGCAGAGGAGAGAGTCCTGACACTACCCACATCGAAGGCTTTCATTGTGAGAAAGCATAGGCAAATCACACTGACCATTTTACCCATTTTTTGAGCGTGTGGGTCAGGGGCACTCAGCACATTCATACTGATGTGCAAACACCACCCACCTCCTCAAACTTTTCGTCTCCCAGCTGGAACTGCACCCGTTAAAAATAGTGTGTTTTAGTGAGTTAAATCAAATGCCAAAAAGTACCTCTATCCACGTAAGTATAAATCCCTATAAAATGCCCATAGGGCACATTTATAGCTGACAAACGTCTACAGTCTTGTTAGAATTTCTAATCCAAGGTGAGGGATTACACATTTTCAAACAGTAAATCACTTAGGAGATAACTGTCTCTTGCTAGTGGAGTTGTCACGTCCCTGCAGAGATCCCACGCCTTCCTGGGGGCTGTGTCTGTGGCTGACCCTCCCCCTGGTTCCCATGCACTGACTGCCCTGGCCTGGAAGCCGGCCCTGGGAGCTGTGCTTCTTGGACTTCAGCTGCGTGTGGAGTCTCAGCAACTCCGGACACGTCAGGGCATCAGCAGTGACTCAGAGGGTCGAGCGCCCTAACTGGTCTTCCTCTTGCTGGGACCCCAGTGAGCTGGCAAGTCCAATCTGTGTCATGACCTGTGTTTGCGTGTTGGGAGTAGAGTCCCCTGAGACACCGGGACTCCTCAGCCAACAGCTGTGCTGCCTGTCTGCCTCCCTGCAAACCTTGCTCCTTCCGCCTCCCAGACTCAGGAGAGGGAAGCCAGGTGACAGCCAAGCCCGCATGGCTCCCACCTGCGGCTAATAAGCCTTTGACCTTGGAGCCACCCCAGTCTCTTTAAGCATCTTTTAGTGGATGAAGTTTCTTTGTGCAGTTGACACTGAAAACACCAGATGCATGTTTCTGACGCTCAGGACCATCAGAGGGCAGAATCTGAGACTGAGGTTTAGATTCAGGGTTTGTCAGCGTGAAGAAGAGAACCCCTAAACCATCTCTCCAGCAGCTTTCTGGCGGCCCTCGTTGTTGAGGCGCGTGGGCACACTTAGCCAACACACACTGACGGATCTCCCGCACTGGCAGAATCAGTGGAATCGCCGTAATTCAGAGGCACCCTGCACTCGGTGCAGCAGCTCCCTGGGCTTTGCATGAGGAGGTTTCCAGATCTGGCGGCCCTGGGTCCTCCTCAGGCCCCTTGGGAGATCCCTGCCTACCACGCTCTGTCGTGAGGTGCTTCTGAAACTAAAATACGTCCTCCTCACCTTTGCTACTTTTTAAGTCCTCATCCACTGGTGCCGCACACCAGTTAACCTCGTGTGCTGTGAGCTGCGGGGGTCGCTCTGCAGACACTCTCTGCCAGGCCCCATGGTAACTGACTGGCAGGGGTCCAGGCGTCCCAAGGACGGGGGTGAAGGGCGCTGCAGAGACTGTGTGTGCTTCACCAGGAGTCAGATGTCAGGTCCAGATCTGCTGTCACAGCGGAAACTCAATGAGCCCTGTTTGCTGAGAAAAGAGGTGGTTTTGTCGTGTGGGCTGCAGGGGCCAGGGAAGACTCCCGGGGTTGGGAGCCTCACAGGCAAGCCTGGCATCCTCCAGTCCATGGTCTCTCTGAGGGGGATGACCTGTCCCTCCCTTACAAAGGACAAACCTGAGTCCCAGAGAGGCCGTGTGGCTTCTCAGAGGTTCAGGTGTCTCCTCCCACAGCTGGAGCTGCGAGTGAAGGAGGCTGCGCCTCTCTGGGACAGTGAGCAGAGGAGCTGGGCACTTGCACAAGCCTGGCCCACAGGCTGCAGTTTCCATGGGCCTAAAGGCGGCATCAGAAAGTGTCCCTGGACAGACCACAAATTCCTCTGGAACGCAAGAAGGATGCACAGTGTGGTTCCTGGCTGCCATGGTTTTTCCGCCTTGGATCCCCCTGCTGTCCAGCCCCTCTGCTGACCTGGCTTGTTGCCGGGGTACCAGGCAGCTCTTCAGAAACAGCAGGAAGATGACCTATTCAGCTCTTAAAATCTGGGTCCTCAAGATGTACTGAGGAGAAAACACAGGGTGCAGAATTGTATGCACACGATGTTACACTGAGCAGGGGGTGATGGTCTGTGTTCATACCCGCTCGTATTTGCACAGACAGACCCTGGGGTGATTGATAAATGAACAAAAGTCACAGCCTCGGGTGGGAGTGGGGAGCAGCTCAGGCCTTGGGGTTTGCTTCTGGGGTGATGACAGTGCTCTGAAATTAGGCGACAGTGATGGTTGCACCCCTGAGCGCACCGTTATTGAGGGCCACATTGAACATGGCTCAGCCAGCAGTGAAAGCAGCTTCTTGAAGCAGGTGTTTCACTTGACTTTGAGCCTCTGCCACGTATGTGACACGAGCTGGTCTTAGACCCTGCTCTGGATTCTGGGACTGAGGGCCCTGTGAAGTTATGTCTTCTGCAGAGCCTTCAGGGTGTGTGGGCTAGAGGGCCCAGGGGAGGGCTGGCCTGAGTGTGTGCAGGGTCCTGGATCTGCTTGCGGGTGTTCGTCCTCAGGGGCTGCTGGCAAGACGCCCAGATGGCATCGGCGTCATGGGCTCACGGAACAGACATCTGCCTGCTGGCGCCACGCAGTGCCCAGCGGCCTCTGCTGAGAAAGGGCTGCTGCCGTGTGTGGACACTCAGCTGGCGGGTGCTGTGAGGCTCACAGTGCCTGGAGGGCGCAGAGCCGGGCCAGCTGAGGGCAGGGGTGAGGGCCTGTACCCCCTGCCCAGCCGCACTCTGGCACATCCGTGCCCTCCTCTGCTGTCGGGCCCAGCCATGGGAATTGCTGAAGGAGGTCTGCTCTAAGTATGGGCTTTTCTGCCAACAGTTATTTTCAACTGTTTGAATTACAGTTGTCCCCTCTGGTAACCGCTGTAGCACCCTGTATGTAAATACAGGCTGAATCACAGCCCCAGGCAGGAAGGGTGGACACGTGGATGGCTCCACTCCTCCTGGCGGGGCTGGCGACCCCTGAGGCTTTAAGTGGCCGCTCAGAGGCAAGGGAGCCATCAAATGCGGCCCTTTCTCTCTGATTCAGTCCTGATACTCTTCCCACACCCTCTGCTCTGCAGCTGAACCAGGAGCCCATCATGAGCTGGTGGCAACCCACCAGCTCCAACGTGGGTTGGAGAGCCAGCTTTTCAGAAGTGTCCAACCCTGTTCTGCCCCTGGCAATCCCGTCCTGCTCCTCAGACAGACTCCTGAGAGGCCCGTGTTTTCCTTGGAAATTGAAGGTTCACGTTTCATTTCATCTGACCTCTTGCCTATTTCATAAAAACGATTAAATCTGAGAGGGTGGGAGATGGGGACAGCTTTTCCTGGGATTAAGGTCCACCAAGTGGGGGGCCTGAATCGGGCTTAGCCCCCAACACAGTGTGCTGGGGCTGGTGAGACGAGACCCAGGGTCTTTCATGACTGTGAGTCTTGGGGTGTGGTGTCTGGACCACGAGCCAGCACAGCAGCCCCAGCTGGAGGTGAGGGTGGAGGAGGTGAGGGTGGAGGAGGTGAGGGCAGGGGGCAGGGCTGGCATTGGGGCCCCTGGTTCCAGGCTTCTGAAAGTGTGCCTCTTGGGAGAGACATCAGCTCCAACTCCTGATGCTTCGTGAAGCGATGGATCCACAGGATGGCTTCTCACAGCCTGCTCCCCGGTTGCTGAGCTGGAGCTGTGGCTTAACCACACTGTAGGAGGGCATGGTGCTGAGTCTTCAGCTCAGCTTCTTGTCTGAGGTCAGCACCTCAGGCCCGGAGGCAGGAGGCTCCGGACAAGACCTGCCTGGGGACCCGGAGAGAGGGAGCGGGGCACTCATCAGGGCCCCACGTTAGCCCTTCTGCAGTGACGCTGAGGCCTGTGACCCGCAGAGGGCAGGACACAGTCCTAGCAAGGAAGGACTGTTCTCCCGCGACGGCCGGGGTGCGGGAGGCATGTTGCTGCAGGTTGGGGCGTGCTCGCCTAGCTGAGAAAGATGACTTCACTCTGCCCTGGCCTCACGTGTGTCTGAGGCAGCAGCCCCGAGACACACCTGAATGATTTCAGATCCCAGAGTAACCAAGTAAAAATATTCCCCTCTAGTCAAAAATACGACTGCAGCCCTCCTGCCAGGCCCTCCCCGTGGGCTAGGCCGTGGGCACAAGGCCGGGAGGCTTGGCAAGAAGTCCTCCCACATGGGCTTGAGGCGGGAACGGCGAGTTCCAATTGGTGCTTTGTGATCCGTCCCCCTTTGTGGCTTCTGCAAAAATGTAAGAAATCGGGCGGTTGGCTCTGTGTTTCCCTTGACTCGGCATGTTCTTTATTAACCATCTGCCCAGGCTGGGTTGTCCTCCTCCCTCCTCTTCCCAAGAGGAGGAGCGAATGGCCTGCAACCTTCAGGCTGTTTGGAGTTGACATGGCCCCCCAGGTGGGAGGGGGCTGGGGCCGAGGAACGAGAGAGCACACCCTCCTGGCAGCCTCTGCAGCTTGGCTTGGGGGACGACATTCAAGGAAGCCATGCTGGATACCCCGAACTGTGTTCCTCGCCCCTTCTGTCTTAGATCCACGCCCTCTTGGAGCAGCAGAGCACTGGCCCCTAGCCGCTCCCATGTACCTGGTCTACACTGCAGGCCCTGGAGTCAGCGCCAGGAGTGTCCCCAGAGGACCCATCCTCGTCTATCTTCCAGGCTGATCCTCACCACAAACCCAACCTCTCCTCTCCTCGCAAAGCCCCTCCTCCAGGAAACCGCTTAGGATTTCCTGTTCTCTGAGCAGAAAGACATCACGGTGTGTTGCTGGGGCTCGTGGGCAGTTGGGGTCACTGGATTTAGAGATGCTGCCTGCAGCGACATCACAGAAGCGGCCTGGGGTGGCTCACCACGCGCGTTGACCCAAAGCTCAGCAGCCTCACTTCCAGGAAGAGCCCACGAGAGGCACGAAGAGTGGGGGCCTGTGGGGGGGTCCCCACATAGAGCAGTTGGGGAGTCACATGGGTACGGAGGTCTATCCCTGCAGTGTGCACTAGACATTGCAGAGTGACAAAGACCTGTCCCACACGGATGGCACTCCAGATGCAGTAAACGAGAAGAGCTGGCCGTGAACCGTGCACACGCAACACAGACCAAACTCTGCCTCAGAGCCGCACGTCGAAGCCCTAACCCCAACGTGAGGGTCTTCAGGAGGCAGTTAAGGTTAACTGAGGTCACGGGAGGGGGACTGTGTCCTTCTAGGAAGAATAGGAGCCACCAGGGTACCCCTCCACTGTGAAGAGGCCTCGCAAGAACCCACACGTGGCACCAAGTGCAGCTCCAGCCCCAGGACTAAGAATAAACCACCTCTGGTGCTTTGCACAGCAGCTCCGCCTGGCAAGCTAACACAGTTCCCCATTCCGCTCAAAACATGAAGTGTTACTGAGTGTATTTTCTGCATTTGTGTCACGATGGTTAATCGTACATGTCAGCTTGACTGCCGTGAGTGACGCCCAGAGAGGCTGGGTCTGTGCTCATGTCTCCAGGAGAGATGGGCCTCTGAACCGGGGACTGGCTGGGGCCAGTCTCCACCACCCCACCGGCCAGAGGACCAAATGAGGACAAAGGGGAAGCAGAGGGTCCTCTCTTCTGGGGCTGGAGGGTCTGCCTTTCCTGCCCTCTGACACGGGGACGCCCGCCCTCCATAAACACCACCACGAATTTCCTCTCCTGTGTCCACATGTGCTCTCAGCTCCGTGTCTCTGGAGAACCTTCCCACACAGACACATGGGCACAAAACAGCCTGGAGAACCCCCGCCACACAGACCCGTGTTAGGTGCATGGAACAGCCTGGGAAGGTTTGCACGAGACATTTATTAGGGAGGAGCATGACTGTTGGGGCGTTTTCTTTCTGTTTTGTGTATTCAATCCACTTGATCCAATCTGTTTAGTGTCGGCTCCCAACAGATGCTGAGCACTGTCTCTGTACATTGACTGAATGAACAAACCAACAGGAGGGAGGGAGTCTTCCTGACACTGTCTTCACTCCTGCCACCTCTGGAGCAGGGTGCAGGCGAGCACCAGGGTCCTCTACCTAGTGGCATCTGCACCTAGCCTCAGAGGGAGGTTCCCTGGGCCTTNGCGGGGCACTCATCAGGGCCCCACGTTAGCCCTTCTGCAGTGACGCTGAGGCCTGTGACCCGCAGAGGGCAGGACACAGTCCTAGCAAGGAAGGACTGTTCTCCCGCGACGGCCGGGGTGCGGGAGGCATGTTGCTGCAGGTTGGGGCGTGCTCGCCTAGCTGAGAAAGATGACTTCACTCTGCCCTGGCCTCACGTGTGTCTGAGGCAGCAGCCCCGAGACACACCTGAATGATTTCAGATCCCAGAGTAACCGAGTAAAAATATTCCCCTCTAGTCAAAAATACGACTGCAGCCCTCCTGCCAGGCCCTCCCCGTGGGCTAGGCCGTGGGCACAAGGCCGGGAGGCTTGGCAAGAAGTCCTCCCACATGGGCTTGAGGCGGGAACGGCGAGTTCCAATTGGTGCTTTGTGATCCGTCCCCCTTTGTGGCTTCTGCAAAAATGTAAGAAATCGGGCGGTTGGCTCTGTGTTTCCCTTGACTCGGCATGTTCTTTATTAACCATCTGCCCAGGCTGGATTGTCCTCCTCCCTCCTCTTCCCAAGAGGAGGAGCGAATGGCCTGCAACCTTCAGGCTGTTTGGAGTTGACATGACCCCCCAGGTGGGAGGGGGCTGGGGCCGAGGAACGAGAGAGCACACCCTCCTGGCAGCCTCTGCAGCTTGGCTTGGGGGACGACATTCAAGGAAGCCATGCTGGATACCCCGAACTGTGTTCCTCGCCCCTTCTGTCTTAGATCCACGCCCTCTTGGAGCAGCAGAGCACTGGCCCCTAGCCGCTCCCATGTACCTGGTCTACACTGCAGGCCCTGGAGTCAGCGCCAGGAGTGTCCCCAGAGGACCCATCCTCGTCTATCTTCCAGGCTGATCCTCACCGCAAACCCAACCTCTCCTCTCCTCCCAAAGCCCCTCCTCCAGGAAACCGCTTAGGATTTCCTGTTCTCTGAGCAGAAAGACATCACGGTGTGTTGCTGGGGCTCGTGGGCAGTTGGGGTCACTGGATTTAGAGATGCTGCCTGCAGCGACATCACAGAAGCGGCCTGGGGTGGCTCACCACGCGCGTTGACCCAAAGCTCAGCAGCCTCACTTCCAGGAAGAGCCCACGAGAGGCACGAAGAGTGGGGGCCTGTGGGGGATCCCCACATAGAGCAGTTGGGGAGTCACATGGGTACGGAGGTCTATCCCTGCAGTGTGCACTAGACATTGCAGAGTGACAAAGACCTGTCCCACACGGATGGCACTCAAGATGCAGTAAACGAGAAGAGCTGGCCGTGAACCGTGCACACGCAACACAGACCAAACTCTGCCTCAGAGCCGCACGTCGAAGCCCTAACCCCAACGTGAGGGTCTTCAGGAGGCAGTTAAGGTTAACTGAGGTCACGGGAGGGGGACTGTGTCCTTCTAGGAAGAATAGGAGCCACCAGGGTACCCCTCCACTGTGAAGAGGCCTCGCAAGAACCCACACGTGGCACCAAGTGCAGCTCCAGCCCCAGGACTAAGAATAAACCACCTCTGGTGCTTTGCACAGCAGCTCCGCCTGGCAAGCTAACACAGTTCCCCATTCCGCTCAAAACATGAAGTGTTACTGAGTGTATTTTCTGCATTTGTGTCACGATGGTTAATCGTACATGTCAGCTTGACTGCCGTGAGTGACGCCCAGAGAGGCTGGGTCTGTGCTCATGTCTCCAGGAGAGATGGGCCTCTGAACCGGGGACTGGCTGGGGCCAGTCTCCACCACCCCACCGGCCAGAGGACCAAATGAGGACAAAGGGGAAGCAGAGGGTCCTCTCTTCTGGGGCTGGAGGGTCTGCCTTTCCTGCCCTCTGACACGGGGACGCCCGCCCTCCATAAACACCACCACGAATTTCCTCTCCTGTGTCCACATGTGCTCTCAGCTCCGTGTCTCTGGAGAACCTTCCCACACAGACACATGGGCACAAAACAGCCTGGAGAACCCCCGCCACACAGACCCGTGTTAGGTGCATGGAACAGCCTGGGAAGGTTTGCACGAGACATTTATTAGGGAGGAGCATGACTGTTGGGGCGTTTTCTTTCTGTTTTGTGTATTCAATCCACTTGATCCAATCTGTTTAGTGTCGGCTCCCAACAGATGCTGAGCACTGTCTCTGTACATTGACTGAATGAACAAACCAACAGGAGGGAGGGAGTCTTCCTGACACTGTCTTCACTCCTGCCACCTCTGGAGCAGGGTGCAGGCGAGCACCAGGGTCCTCTACCTAGTGGCATCTGCACCTAGCCTCAGAGGGAGGTTCCCTGGGCCTTGGGAACCCTGAGGACCGAGGAGGAAGGAACTCTCTTAGCCAGCTCGGCCTCCAGGAAAGGGTGATCCCAGCTGACGTGGCCTCTCCAGGCCTCAGGAAAGTCACCCTAATGACCTGCCTGTGTCTGTGAGCCTGAGGCTGGGCCCTGAGTACCTGGAGTGGGTTGGAGAGGGTGGTTCAGACTTCCTGGCTCCATGCGCCTTTGCTTTCTTGCTCTGGAGACCCGGGAAAGTCGAGGGTGGCTCAGAAGGGGCAAACCGCTCCCTGGGCTACAGTGACCTAGTGGGGCCTCAGCCTGGCTTCTTCCTGAAGCCATAAAGCTTCACTGGTCATTGATCTCAGAGGTCCCACCAGCAATCTAGACCCTGAATCTCGGTGGAGAGTCTTGGGTGCTGCCCAGAACTGGCCACGCAGGACCTAGCACTGCTCACAGTGGGCTTTGACAGCATCTCAGCCGACTCTTTGGGGGAGCGGATCAAACATCTCGCAGAACTTGGGCATGGCTTCCTCTTGGCGGAGAAAAGTGTTTCAGAGTTGACTTTATTTTCACTTTGAGGTGCTTTCAAGATTCACCTGTTTGAGGAAATGTTTAACAGAGAACACGGACGATGGTCTGAGTCTTGTCTTCCTGGTAAACTTGTTCCGCCTCCTGGCATGCATCACCCTCGCATGAGGCTGGGAAACTGGGAGGGAAGGCCATGCCTAACTTTTCAGATTAGGACTCTGAGCACTGTGTGGTTGCATTGCTCATATTCTCTTCATGCTGGTTCCAGCAACTTCTGTTAGCACGTGGTTTGTGTGTTGGGCCTCTTCTGCAGGGCGGACGGAAAAGAGCTCCTAAGACCAGCTCCCCTCCACACGGTGTTATTTATGCTTCTGTTTTTTAGAACCAGGGCTACAGCTACTTTTGTTTGCTGCTTTACTTAGAAATGCACGGGGACATGACCCTGGGTTAGGCGATGGCTTCCTAAATATAATACCAAAAGCACACCCAACAGAAGGAAAAATAGATAAACTGGAATTCATCAAAATGTAAAACTTCTGTGTATCACTATCAAGAAAATGAAAACCAACAGAATAGAATATTTTCAAGGCATATATCTTATATTTGTATCTAGAATAGAAAGAAAATTCTCACCAATGACAAAAAGGCAAAGGATCTGAACAGACATTTATCCAGAGAAGAGATTCAGATGCCAATAAGCACATGAAAAGATGAAGACAACGAGAAACAAATGTGGAGAAACTAGAGCCTTCAGGCCCTGCCGACAGGAATATAAAATAGCATAGCCACCACGGGAAATAGTTCAGCGATTCCTCAAAAAGTTGAAATTATGGTTACCATATGACCCAGCAATGTCACTCCTAGCTATCTACCGCGGAGAAATGAGCACGTGTGTCCATACAAGAGCATTCACACAGCACAGTTCACAAAGGCCCAAAGTGGAAACAAGCCAAGTGTCCATCAAGGATGCATGCATTTTAAAACTGTGATCCATCTGTACAGCGGAATATTATTCAGCTGTAGATAAGAAATGAACTTGAAAATATAATGCTCACTGAAAGACGTCAGACACAGAAGGCCACATGCTGTATGAGTCCACTTATATGAAGTGTCCAGACTATAGAGACAGACAGTAGATGAGCGTTTGCTGGGGGCTGGAGGGAGGAGGTTGTTTTGAATAGTGGTGTTTTTTTCTGGGGTAATGAAAATGCTCTGGAATTAGATAGTGCTGGTGTTTCCACAACATTGTGAATTTACTAAACACTCCAGGATTATACATTTTTTTAAGTGGTTTAAATGGTGAATTTTATGTTATGTGAATGTTATCTCAAGAGAGCACACAACACTTTTTAAGGCAAATGCTCAGGGAAGGAACACGGGCTGGTGAAACACGCAGCTGGGTGGTGCCACTTGGCGCTCCGTGCTGACACCCCTCCATGGACTGGGTCAGGTGTGGGGGCCTGCAAGCTCCTCTGTCTTAGAGATTTTGCGGGGGAGAAGGGTGGTGTGCAAATATCCTCCTGGGGTGGGGATACCTTCCAGCTGCGTCCATGCTCACCTGCTCGAGGGGTTCACAGGGAAGCAGGCAGGCACGGCCTGAGACAGTTCTCATGGGAAGAAGATATTCCGATAGTGGTGACCGAGCAGTGGGTTATGGCTTTGGGGTCTTTCCAAGGAAAACTTAAACTCTGTCCTGCTGATTCCTTCCTGTGTCTCCTTGTGCCTCCTTGTGTGTCAGGGCCAGCAACACACACTCCATGCCCTGGACTTGGGGTGGGGCGTGGTCTAAAGAATTCTATGTCCAAGTTACGGAAAACAGTACCCAGGGGAAAACTAGAACAGGTCATCCTCTGTATCCGCGGTCTCACGTCCACGGACTCAGTTGAACTGAGGACTGAAGAGGATGCAGATGCAGAATCCACAGACGTGGAGGGCCGACGGCACTGGGCCATTTAAGAGGCCTGAGCCCTCAGACACCCAGGAATGACTTACTTTGCTTTGCTTTGTTTTTCGTCAAAAGAAAGCTTGTTGTCAAGCACGCAGCCTTTCTGAAGCTCACATGAGAGGAGTTTACTTTGAAAGGACATGTTTTAAATTGAGAGGGAAGCCGGGCTGGAGAACTGGCGAGCCTGTTAGGGGGGCGCTCCAGCCTCCCCTGCCACAACCACCTCCGTGCGAGTGGGAGGTGCTCCTTCCCACCTTCCCAGCTTGATGAGCGCCTGTGGCCCGCTTGTTTTCAGCTTTCTTTGGCTGCCTGCACACCTAGTGACGGGTGTGTCTCAGCCCACCTGCTTGCGGCTGATGCTCACCTGAGCACCCCAGGGCAGCTTCCAGGCCCGTCACCTGCTTGGCAGATGTAGGACCCAAGGTGCTACTCTGCCATGAGGTGGTTATAAGTGAGTACTGCTAATAATAAGGGACCAAAGATTCTTAGAGTTTACCAAAAAGGGTGGATCCACAGGTGTGATTATAAGGAAGCTTTGTCATTCAGTCAGCTTTTGGGGTTGGGGGAGGAGGCTGCTGGCCGTCCCACAAGCCAACCTATGTGGGAGGCAGAGAGGCTAGGAAGCTGGTTAGTCCCCGGCCCCGATGTAGGTGGAGGCCACTGCCTGAGACCTACTGACCGCCATCTGCAGTTTGGCCAACCGAGAGCCAGCCTCGGGGTTGAAAGAGCCTGTCCTGCTGAAGTTGCAGGGGGGTGGGCGGGGGCAGGCAGGCAGCTAGCATCTCTCGTGGAAGGAGGAGGGGGAAAAAAAAGAAAGAAAAATCAAGCAACTGGGAGCACACAAGACACCTCTGTGTCGGTTAAAACAGATGTTGTCACCTGAGAAACAAGCCCCAGAAGCCGACTCTAGTTCATGGACACAGTTCAGGGCCCCCGCCTGCCCCGGGACACGGAGCTCACAGCCACTGAGAAGGCCGCACCCCGGGAGCCCTGTGAACGGCCCTCAGCCCTGCTTCCGGGTGCTCTCCTTCCAGGCTCCTGAGACTGGTCTGCGGGGGTCTCTGCAGAAGGCACAGACAGTGGACCTGCCTCCCTTCATCCCCAAGATGGCCCAGGGACCCAGGGCTACCAGGGCTTCCCTGCTGGGATGATTAGCAGAGACACTTAGACACGCGCTGAGTGTCCATGGCAAGCCCCCTAGAGCCCGTGCACCCCCTGCTAGAACAGCTGTGTCTGCCGTCGGGAGGTGCCACACCCTAAAGAAGCCCCTTCTTCCCAGAAAGTATTGAAATGCAGGTTTACCTCTAGGAAGGGTCCTAGGACCACAGCTCCAAGAGGGGCCCTGACTGGCCTGAGCCCAACCCCAGCCCCACCCAAGATCTTGGTTCCGGAACCAGCTGAACCATTGCGCGGCAGGAAAGGACAGATGGCCACAGACTAGCAGGTGCCAGGCTTGCTTTCGGCTCTCGAGCTATGCGTTCCTTGATCCTTAGAGCAATTTACTGCTGGGAGGTCTTTAGGACTCACTGCCCTATGCCTGACTCTGCACTTTTGAGTCATTTCTTTAAAATCCTCTTTAAACTTCCTTTGATTCTGGAACCAGCCCTGATAAAAACAACCATGATGCCAGACCAACGCCTGGTGCACGATCAGTGTGTGGCCCTCGGGTGTCCCACCATGCTTCCTCCCAAAAGGGCTCAGCAAGCCCAGGGGCTGCACTCTTGGGGGAGATGGGGGCTAACAAGACGCCTTCCTTTGAGGAAAACCGGGGGTGGGGCGGTGGGGGCCAAGACGGAGCATCTGAAAGTGGCATCTGAATCCCTGCAGCCCAGCGAATCAAATGAGCTGGGAGTGGAGAGAGCTGAGTGCCTGAGGCTGGGGTTGGGGTTGGGGGGACCCTCCAGGGAGTTCTGATCACTGCAGGAACTGAGTTTATCAGGAGCACTGAGGGAAAACAGTCTGAGACAGGTCTTGAGGCTTCAGGACAAAGCTTGTGAGGAAAGAAAACTGCAGGAGTTTCAGATTCCTTTGCAATATGTGGCACATTTTGTTTTGCAGCTTATGTGGCAGACTTTTTAAATGTTGACGTTTCCAGCGTCTCTAAGAATAGGCTCGTTCTGACTTGTGTTTGATCCAGCAGTGCAGCTCTTCCGGGAGGCTTGCCTGTCTGCTTAATCATGGGCAGGGGAGCTGCTTGGCCTTAGCTACCCTGGACAAGCTCAGACTGGAGGCAGTATTTGCATGCAGCTGGGTGATGGCTAATTAAAGGCCCCGCGTGAGCTTCTTAACCCCTGCGGTACGCGTCCCTGAACGGCAGAGGGCCGTTCTCAGCCGCTGCCCCTCCCCACCGTGCCCCTCCTCCCTCTCCTTTCTGCGTCTGGAATCCCTTTCACTCGTAGGATTCTTCTACGCAGAAGCCGGCAGTCTGCTCGCACCACTTCCTGTGCTGTGGGTTTGGGTGACCATGCAGCAGTCATGGGGGCTCTCTTGTGATCCCGACAGCGATCAGGCTCATTCCTGAGCTCTTCCTTCTCTCCATGATGCTAACTCTGCTAGGAGGAAAGAAGACCGCCTCAGCTTGTATCTGAAGAAACTGAGTCAGCACCACAAGACGGAGGACAGTGAACCCGGCTTATTGGACGGCAGGCGGGGAGCCTGGAGGGGCCGTCTCCTCCCTGCAGGCCTAGCCTAACCGGCAGGAAAAGCTGAGGACACTCCGCTGAGCACCGGGGCAGGGGCTTTCTGTCAGACAGGCAGAATGCACCTTGGTTTCTATATTTGTCTGGAGCTTCCCAACTTGAGCAGTTACAAGAAGGCAGGGGAGTGGCCTGGAGGCGTGAGGTGTCTGGGTGCTGAGGTCCGGCGCGGCCTCCTGCCTCCCACACTTTATTTGAGGGCTTTTCATTGTCTCATTGAGCATGTTACCTTCAGCTCTTTTCTTCTGAAGATTGTTTTGGCTATTCAGGTTTTCTGTGTTTCCATACATATTTTTAAATTACTTGTTCTAGTTCTATGGAAAGTCTCGTGGGTATTTTGACAGGGATTGCATTACATCTGTAGATTGCCTTGAGCAGTACGGTTATTTTCACAGTATTATGGTGACTCTTCCAATCAACAGCGTATGTTTCCTTCTATCCGTGTCATCATCAGCTTCTTTTGTTAGTGTCTTCTAGTTTTCCAAGCACAGGTCTTTTACCTCCTTGGATTTATTCCTATGTAATTTATTCTTTTTTGATATGACTATAAATGAAACTGTTTGCTTAACTTCTGATAGTTCATTCTTAATATATAGAAATGAAACAGATTTTGAATATTAATTTTGTATGCTGCAACCTTACTGAATTAATTGATGAGTTCTAGTAGGTTTTTGATGGCATCTTTAGGATTTTCTATGTATAGGATCATGTTATCTTTAAATAGTGACAGTTTTATTTCTTTCCAATTTGGATTCCTCTTTTTGCTTTTTCTTGTCTGCTCCGGTTAGGACATCTAATACGATGTTGAATATAACTGGTGAAAGTTGGCGATCTCATTTTCTTCCTCATCTTAGGGAAAGTGCTTCAAGCATTTCACTGTTGAGTATGATGTTAGGTGTGGGCTTATCCTATGTGACCTTTCTTCAGTTCAGTTCAATCACAGTCATGTCCGACTCTTTGCGACCCCATGGACTGTAGTATGCCAGGCCTCCCAACATCACCAACTCCTGGAGTTTACCCAAACTCATGTACACTGAGTCGGTGATGCCATCCAACCATCTCATCCTCTGTCGTCCCCTTTTCCTGCCTTCAATCATTCCCAGCATCAGCGTCTTTTCAAATGAGTCAGCTCTTTGCATCAGGTGGCCAAAGTATTGGTGTTTCAGCTTCAACAACAGTCCTTCCAATGAACATTCAGGACTGATTTCCTTTAGGATGGAAATTCTAATGGTTGGATTTCCTTGCAGTCCAAAGAACTCTCAAGAGTCTTTTCCAACACCAGAGTTCAAAAGCATCAGTTCTTTGGCACTCAACTTTCTTTATAGTCCAACTCTCACATCCATACAAGACTACTGGAAAAACCATAGCCTTAACTAGATGGACCTTTGTTGGCAAAGTAATGTCTCTGCTTTGAATATGCTATCTAGGTTGATCATACCTTTTCTTCCAGGGAGTAAGTGTCTTTTTATTTCATGGCTTCAGTCACCATTTGCAGTGATTTTGGAGCCCAAAAAAATAAGGTCTGCTGCTGTTTCT
>SJYX01024054.1:660287-685983 GCA_006410675.1 Oreotragus oreotragus
TGTCTGACTCTTCGCAACCCCACAGACTGCAGCCTGCCAGGCTCCTCTGTCCATGGGACTTCCCAGGCAGGAATACTGGAATGGGCTGCCATTTCCTTCTCCAGGAGATCTTCCCAACCCAGGAACTGAACCCACATTTCCTGCACTGGCAGGCGGATTCTTTGCCACGGAGCCACCAGGGAAGCCTTTGTTGATGTTAGTGGGACGTTAAAGATCCTCACTATTACTGTGCTACCGTCGGTCTTCCCCTTTATGTCTGTTAGTATTTGCTTTCTGTATTTAGGTGCCACTGCTTTGACTATGTATATATCTACAACTATTACATCTTTTTACTTGGGTGATACCTTGGTCATTACTTAATGTCGTTCTTTGTTACTTGTTACAGTCCATCTTAACATCTATTTTGTCTAGTATTCTTATCTTGGCTTTATTTCCATTTCCGTTTGCATGGAATGAATTTTGTCTATACCCTTTCAATCTGTGTTTCCAGATATGAAGTGAGTTTCCTGCAGCATATACATGGCTCTTGTTTTTGCAGGCATTCAGCCATTCTGTATCTTTTGATTGGAGGATTTAGTCCATTTACATTGAAAGTAATTATTAATAGGTACATACTTATTGTCATTTTAGTTCATTTTTACTTGTTTTGCAGCTCTTTTTCGATCCTTTCTTCTTTTGTTCCCTTGCCTTTTGATAGTATCTTTAGTGTTATGTTTGGAAAACTTTCTCTTTTGTTTGTATTATAGGTTTTTGGTTTCTGGTTATCATGAGGGATGATAAGTTGTTGACCTTGCAATTCCAAACACATTTAAACAACTGCATTACTCCCCTCCCCCCACAATTACCATTTGACATCACATTTTACGTATTTTTTGTTTTTCTATCCCTTAACTACCTATTGCAGATACAGATGATGTACTAATTTTGTCCTTTAACTTTCCTACTACCATTGTATGTGGTAGGTTCACTATCTTTCCTATATATGTGGTTTTACTGGTGAGCTTTTTTCCTTTCGTAGTTTTCATGTTTCTGCTGCTGCTAAGTCACTTCAGTCGTGTCCGACTCTGTGTGACCCCATAGACGGCAGCCCACCAGGCTCCCCCATCCCTGGGATTCTCCAGGCAAGAATACTGGAGTGGGTTGCCATTTCCTTCTCCAATGCATGAAAGAGAAAAGTGAAAGTGAAGTCGCTCAGTCTGTCCGACTGTTAGTGACCCCATGGACTGCAGCCCACCAGGCTACTCCGTCCATTGGATTTTCCAGGCAAGAGTACTGGGGTGGGGTGCCATTGCCTTCCCCGTTTCTAGTTATAGTCTTTTCTTGTTTGCTTAAAGAAGTCCTTTTAACATTTCTTGTAAGGCTGGTTTCATGGTGCTGAACTCTTTTAGCTTTGGCCTAGCTGTAAAACTTTTGATCTCATCAGATCTGAATGAGAACCTTGCCAAGTAGAATATTCTTGCTTGTAGATTTTTCCCTTTCATCTCTTTAAATATATGGTGCCACTCCCTTCTGGCTTGCAGAGTTTCTGCTGAAAAGTCCCTCGTGTGTTGCTTTTGTTTTTGCCTTTAATATTAATGCTGCCATTAATATTCTCTGCATGAATATACTCTTTATCTTAATTTCTGCCATTTTAATTACAAATTATCTTGGTGTGGTCCTCTTTGGATTGATCCTGCGTGGGCTTTCTACTTCTTGGACCTGGATGTCTGCTTCCTTTCCCAGGTTAGGGAAGTTTTCAGCTAGTATATCCTAAATGTATTTTAAGCCCCTTTTTCTATTTCTGGGACCCCTTTGATGCAAATGTTAGTACAGTTGATATTTTCCTAGAGACCTCTTAAACGATCCTCGTTTTATTTTTTTCTGTTCAGCTTGCATTACTCTGATTTCCACTACTCTGTCTACCAGCTCGCTGATCCAGACCTGTATCATTTAATCTGCTGTTGATTCCTTCTAGTGTATTTTCAGTTATTGTATGTCTCTGATCATTCTTTATATTTCCTTGCTCTTTGTTTAAAACTTCTAATTTTTCAATCTGCTCATCCATTCTTCTCCCAAGTTCTTTGATTACCTTGATGATCATTACCATGAGCTATTTACCAGGTAAACTGCTTATCTCTATTGCTCTTGGTTCTTCTGGGTTTTGTTTTTTTCTTATTTGGAATCTGTTCCTCTATTGCCTCATTTTGCCTAATCTGCTGTTTTTATTTCTGTGTATCTCATATGTTGGTTACATTCCTGGTCTTAGAGACGCAGCCTATTTTAGGAGATGTCCTATGTTCCTCGCAGCACACCCCTCTCTGGTCAGCAGAGCTATATACTGCGTGAGGGCTTGCGGGCCCTTCTGTTATGGCGGGATGGCCCTATGGGCATTCTGGTAGGTGCAGCTGGCCCCGTCTGCCAGTTTGCCAGGCTCTATTCTGGGTGGAGGCCGCTGGCCTCCGGGTGGCAGAGCCAGGTCACAGGGCAGCTGGCTGCAGAGCCCTGCCTGCCTGAGGTCTAGTGCTCACTGTTGGGTGGAGCCTGGCTCCAGGGTGGATGGCTGCAGAACCAGATTTCCTGGATCTAGTGTTGGCCTGTTGGTGGGTAGGTTCTCCAGTCTCCCAGAGCTGATACTGGCCTGCTGGTGAGTGGGACTTGCTCCTTGGGCAGCTGGCTGAGGATTCTAAGGTATCTCAGAGCTGCTGTTGGCTTTAAGGTGGGCGATTCTGGGGACCGGGGGTCCACGGGTTAGTTCTGGCTCACTGGTGGTTGAAGCCAGGTCCTGAGGCCCCTCACTGAAAGGCCACTGGGGTTTCATCCCACTGTTGGTGGCTGTGGGATGGCGGGGTGGGGGGGTGTTGACGGCTGGATCCTGAGATATCCTGAGACTGTGGCCAGCTTGCTGATGGCCTGAGAGCTGATAAGGCAAGCTGCAGCAATCCTATGGCCAGTGTCCACCCACTGGCGGGTGAAGCTGGGTCCCGGAGTCTCTGGTTGTGGTGTTCCTGGGGCTGATGTCTGTCTGCTGGTGGCCAGGGCTCAGGGGGCTCTGAGGCTCGTTGGTGAGCAAAGCTGGGACCTGGAGTCTCTAGCTGCAGTGTTCCTACGGGCACACTGGATGTAGCTCCAGTGTGTGGTGCCAGGGCCTTCTGGTGGAGAAGGTGCTTGCAGGAGTGGCTGTGGATTCAGGGGGTCTTTAGGCAACCTCCATGCTGGTAGGTGGGGCTGTGTCCCTGCCCAGCTCCCAGGGCTGGCACCTTCAGACTGTTGGGCAGGGGATGGGCTGGGTCCTGAAGCTAATAAACTAGAGGGAGAAGTCAACGATGGCACGTGCTAGAGTCCACGTGACAGAATGAGTTTCCCTAAATGGCTGCCACCAGCATCTGTGTCCCTAGGGTGATCTGCAGTCACCTTCTACCTACCCAGGAGACTCTCTGAGATCCACAGACGGGTCTACCCCAGGCTCCTTTCATACTGCTGCTTCTGGGTTCTGGAGCATGTAAAATTACATTGTGTCTTAATTAAGCTTGATTATATTGTCATCTTGGGTCTCTTTGACTTCTTCTTAGAGTTCGTTAAGCATGGGCATTTACATTTGCACATATCATCACATTTGGGAGTTTTTAGCCATTATTTCTTCAAATAGTCCCTCCACCCTTTTCTCTTCTCCTGCTGCTGCTGCTGCTGCTAAGTCGTGTCAGTCATGTCCAACTCTGTGGGACCCCATAAACGGCAGCCCACCAGGCTCCCCCATCCCTGGGATTCTCCAGGCAAGAACACTGGAGTGGGTTGCCATTTCCTTCTCCAATGCATGAAAGTGAAAAGTGAAAGTGAAGTCGCTCAGTTGTGTCCGACTCTTAGTGACTCCATGGACTATAGCCTACCAGGCTCCTCTGTCCATAGGATTCTCCGGGCAAGAGTACTGGAGTAGGTTACACTGCCTTCTCCACTTCTCCTTCTGAGACTCTCACAAACTACATGTCAGTTTGCTTAATGGTGTCCAGGTGATTGCTTAGGTTCTGTTCACTTTTCTTTAATCTCTTATTTTTCCTCAGAAAGGATAATTTCTACTGTCCTGTCTTCAAGTTCACTAATTCCTTCTTCTGCCTGCTCAAATCTGTCTTGGAATCCCCCATTCACTACTTTCCATTATTGTGATTTCATCTCCAGAATTTCAGTTTAGTTTCCTTTTAGATTTTCTGTCTATTGATATTTCCATTTTGTTCACACATTGCTTTCTTGACTTGCCCTATATCTTTTTGTTTTTAATCATGTCTTAGGCCATTGTTTTAAAGTCTTTGTCTAGTAAATCTGCCATCAGGTTGTTTCAGGGACCGTTTCTATTATGATTTTCCTTTGAGTGGGGGCACACTCTTGTTTCTTTGTAGGCTTTGTGATTCTCTGTTGTTGTTGAACAATGGGGATTCATAATGTGGTAGCTCTGGGCATTAGATTGTACCCCTTCCCCAGGATTTGCTACAGTTTTTTTTCTTTTTCTTTTTTTATTGTTGTAGACTGTCTTTGTGCTGAGTATCAGCATTAAAGTGTGAACTTAAGGTCTTCTAAGGTCCTTTCTGAGCCTTTCCTTGACCATGCACAGTCACTTTCTAACTTTCCCTATATATGGAGTTGTTTTTAATGTCCTGGACTTTAAGCTTTGGCTCCCAAAATGGGAAAAGGTGAAAAATGAAGGGAGAGAAATGGTGCCAGTCCTCTCACTGTCTGGGATGTTCCTTCAGGTGGAAGGGGAGGGGCTTGCAACAACATAGGGAGGTGCAGCAATAGCCACCCACCCATCTACACCTTTGTGATGAGAAGGATCAATTAGTAGAGCAGATACCTGATGTTTGGAGGACAGGTCCCACAAACTGCTCCAGGATCAGTGCACAGCTGCCTGCCAGGGTGCTGGGGTGGACTGGATAGCTGCTATTGTGCTAAGAGTTCAAATTACCCAGAATTGACTGCCATTAGCATCCAGCTCTTCCCTTGGAAGTTGAGCCTTCAACAGACTCTCAAGTTCCAAATTAGTTACATCAGACAGACCCTGCCCCTGCAGTTGTTGTCCGGGTGGGGGGCCATTCCTGGTGTCCCTGCTCCACTGTCACTGCAGAATCCAGTCAGGCACATTTAAACCTTGCATCTATTGTTAATTGTCTTAACCTTCCAACCATTCTGTCGGTTGCCTGTAGAGCTGAATTTAGGGAGGTGATTGTGGTTGAACTTGGCATCTAACATTTGCCTGGTAAATATTGTTGGGCCAGTTTGGCTGATGGCAGGATTGCTGTGGGCTCATCAAAACCACTAGTGAAGCTCTGGCAGTAGCCTGCATGTCATCCAAGAAGCTGACGTGTCACAAAATGAATTGATGATTCAGCTCCAAGGCATGTGTGGGAGCTTTGTGTTTTAGTTAGTTCTTTACACCATTTGATTTGCTCACCGTCTCAGATGTCCTGGGGTCACACATCAGAGAGGTGGTGGGAGGCAAGCTGCAGAAAGCCGGGACTTAGCTGACACTCTGAGTGTTCGGCGCAGCCTGACTTGTGCTTCCCCGCTGCCCCCGATCTGTGCTCTCACTGTCCTCTCTGTGCTTTTCCAGAAGAGGCTGAGCACTGCAGCTTCGGGGCGGGCTCGCTGTCCAGGCGGCGGCGCCCACTGGCCCTGCGGGAGGACGGCCCCCGCCGGCGCACACACCTGCACATCGGCCTGCCGCACGACTTCCGCCCCGTGTCCTCCATCATCGACGTGGACATCGTCCCCGAGACGCACCGCCGCGTGAGGCTGTACCGGCATGGCTGCCAGAAGCCGCTGGGCTTCTACATTCGCGACGGCACGAGCGTGCGTGTGGCCCCGCAGGGGCTGGAGAAGGTGCCTGGCGTCTTCATCTCCCGCATGGTGCCTGGCGGCCTCGCGGAGAGCACCGGGCTGCTGGCCGTGGATGACGAGGTCCTGGAGGTGAACGGGATCGAGGTGGCCGGGAAGACACTGGACCAGGTCACGGACATGATGATCGCCAACAGCCACAACCTCATCGTGACGGTCAAGCCCGCCAACCAGAGGAACAACGTGGTGCGGGGCAGCCGTGCCTCGGGCAGCTCCGGCCGCTCCTCGGACAGCGTGGCCAGCCGCCACAGCCTGCCCGCGGCCCACGTCCTGCAAAACTTGCCCCCGGACGAGATGGAGAGCGACGAGGAGGCCGACGTGGTCCTCGAGGGCGTGCTGGAGCCCCGGCTGGCACCCAGGCCACCTCCAGGCAGCCTCGCACGCGTCAACGGTGCTGGCCTGGCGCCTGGCCTACACAGCCCCGGACGGGAGGGCAGCGTCCAGAGGCTTCTCAGCTCCCTCCGCTCTGACCCCCGCCACAGCCTGGCCCTGCCCCCGGGAGGGGTGGAGGAGCACGGGCCGGCAGTCACCCTGTAGGGCCAGGCACCAGACAGCTCAGTTTACCAAGGAGAAAGAAATACTTCTAAAATTTTATTCCAATTTTAAAATAAGAAAAAATTGTATACTTCACTCCTATTTGGTGTTTTTACTTATCCCTCCCTTTTCATCCATAACCCTATTCTTTCTTTCAACTCATGAATAGAAAACAACTTTATAGAGTTTCTCCGTAGAACATAAAATACACACACATGCACAGTATACTAGCCCAGGTGCAGGGTCCAGCACCTTTGTGAAGTGGTAGAAATGACCGAAGTGCAGAAAATATTTCATTTTTAAATTTTAAAAACATACTTTTTTAAAATGAAGTCTTTAAATTACTTTTGTATTGGGTTGGCCAAAAATCTCATTCGGGTTTTCCTTTAAGATGCTGTGAGAAAGCCCAAAGAAACTTTTTGGCCAAACCAGTAAATAGTCGTCATGTTTTCACTGTGCTTCCTGCCAACTTGCACTCATCCTGCTGATGGGCTAGAAGGCTGTGAAGACAGAATGTGGCAACAAGGCAGAGACTGGAATTTAAGAGCAAGTGCACCCAAACCTGTACTAAGCATGACTGCAGAGGACGAATTTCAGAATTTCACAGTTCGTAGTCCTGTCTCAAATAGCCAAGTGGGTGTTGAACTCCCGCACCTTGCTGGGAAGAGAGAACCCATGGGAAGTGGTCATGGTGGTCCTGGCGGGAGACTCGCCCTGTGGACAACTTTGTGAGACCTTTGAAGGTGAATTTAACTTTGGAAGAGAGTGGAAGGTGCAGCTCACCATCTGTGATCAAAAGCCATTATCTACTCTGAGATAAACACCCGTCTGTTCCTGGGACTGTGACCCTGAGGGTGGTTATGACATGTTTCCATGAGGAATGGTGGCCAAGCCAGCCACACGTCACTCAGGCCTCTGAGAGGTCTCAGCAATTCGGATGTATGCGTTCTGCATCTTTGCTTTTAAATAACAAGTACATGAAATGTAAAGATTTTTAACACAAAGTAAATTCATTATCACTTCCCTTTGATATTTGACCAATATTTACATATTTAGTAATCTTAAAGGTTTATTCATGTTTCATGCAAATTTTATATGAAGTGTATTTTTTGCTTGAACCCAGTGTTGAGGAGAAAATGTTACACTTATCCTTTGAAAACTAAACTTTCACCCAAAAAAGTTTCCATGTAAATACAGGTAGATGTATTTTTGTAGGTTGCCCTTTGGGAAGCTATGCAGCTGCTTCTCCTGTGGTCTAGCACCCCCTGCTGGTCAGTGGCAGAACTGACTTTATGGATGTCAGTTTGATAACAGATGTCAGTGTATCACAATGTTTTTATTTCTCCTGAATTCATTAAGTGAAAAGAAAATTATTTTTCTCTTGGAAACTATTTATTGGACATAAATAGCTTTTACTGAGTAGATGTGGTCTCCTGCACCTTTGTTTGTGTTATTTGTATGCCAGGATCACTGTCTGTTTTGGTCCTAAAATACAGGGAAGACCAACGATGCTCCCCCTCTGAGGTCTAGCACCCCCAAGTTTATGGGCTCCAATGAACTGTATGAGCATTTTGGGGCCCCAGGAGTAGGAAGTATTTCTTCTACTATGACAAGTGTTATAGAACCAAAACTCTAAGGCAAAGTTTCTATCACTAAGTTATTGCTGGTCACTGAATATCCTCTCGAAAAACAAGGTGTGTTACCAAGAAGGAAAGTTATATTTCTTACCGTATCTTAAGTTGTTAAACAAATGTGAATAATTTTTTAAAGGAAAAAAAGGCTTATGCTGAGATTTGTGTGCTATTGTTCGTAATTTTAGGAGTTACAAATTGTCTTGAGCAGCTGCTTGAGTGTATTTTTCTACCCAAGTCTATATTTCTACCATTTTCTTCTTAAAAAAAAAAAGAAAAAGACAAAAAAACTATGTTGTATACACATGAAAGTTTTCTTGGTTTTTATATATCAAAGAATAAAAACTCCTTCTTTGCTTTTAATATTTTCCAGCTGGTTCTAAATATCGGAGACCATGTGTGTTAACAATCAGCAGAGATAAACTTACCCTCAGGATGAAACACCTCTAATGTTTATCAAGTGCCTCTCATGTGCCAGGTTTGTTCCCTTGATGCTCATACATTCTTCACAGGCAAGCAGCAGTAGCCCCATTTTACAGAGGGAAAAATGGGCTCAGACTGAAGTAAGCAGTAAGGGCATTTCAAATGACAAATCGCACTCATATTTGACAGGAGGTGGTTCTGTCTTAGGTCCAGGATCTTCTTTGGAAGTCAATATGAAACAGCTTTTCTGAAAAACTAACCATGCAGCTTTTTGAAAATACACCCTGGTTTGAAAATTTTCCAATAACACTTATACATTCAGTACTGTCAATGATAAATACATCAAGATCCACTCATGCAAATGTCAAATGTCAAGGTGATGGCAGCAAGCACCAACAATTCCTGGAAGAAATAGCACGTGTGCTTTACCAGCATGAGGCACTGCACTACACCCTCCCTGACACACTGGGCCACAGACAGCCCTGCACTACACCCTCCCTGGCCCTGCACTACACCCTCCCTGACACACTGGGCCACAGACAGCCCTGCACTACACCCTCCCTGACACACTGGGCCACAGACAGCCCTGCACTACACCCTCCCTGACACACTGGGCCACAGACAGCCCTTTCCACTGGGAGGGGACACCAGCAGTGCTTCTAGAGTGACCCCACACCTGTGAGGGGCAGCCGGGGAGGCAGGTACTGAGGCTGGATCCACGCTCTGAGTTGACTCAGGGGTGGGGTCAGAGATGCAGGGGAACATACCTGGCTGGCCAGCTGGAGGGTGCAGGTCACGTGACCTAGTAGTGACGCATGTTGCCAGCCCCAGAGCCTGCAACACCTCGGGAGAACCAGCCTTGCAGCCGACAGGAGACCCTATCCACCAATCAGTGCTTATGTAGCGTCTCAGTTTTACAGAGCAGCCAAAGACTGGCAGCGGCGTCTTGTGGTGAGTCACAAAGATGTCTGGAAAGTGCTGGTACTAAGATCCTAACTTAACATCAGGTAACCTTCAAAAAGTGTTTCCTGACGGGCAGAAGTACTATTCAGTGATTAACTTTTTCTTCCAACACCACACCTACTCCTTTCTGCCTCTGACATCAACTTGCTGCATATTTCTTATCCCAAAGACCTCCCAGGTCAACACACAACTTCCTTTTCCATGTTTCCTCATTTATCTTATTTTAATCAGGATCTTCATAAAAAGATAACTTTCAGGGATTGAGAACTTTGCTTTACCAGACAGTTTCCTAAGGAATGATCCCCTCTCCAGGAAATAAGCACTGTTTTCCACATTCCCTTTCCCAGGGAGCTTTTAAGGAAACACTTCTTGAGCTGAACCTTCTTGACCCCAAGCTAGTGTGCTGGGGAAAGAGCTCTCTCCACACAAGTGTTGCTTCTAGTGGATTGTGTCAAGCATGCCCACATGTGTTTCATGGCAAACCGAGGGTCTGTGTTACTGCTCCAGAACCAAATCACAGTCTTCATACAAGCCCACCCACATGAACTGAATATAAGCTGAAGTGACTACAGGGAAGCACTGCAAATTCCAATATTCCAGAATGGAATATTACTACACACACATAATGGAATATTACTATACACAAACATAAGGGAATATTACTACACACACACACAATGGGATATTACTACACACACACACTGAGATATTGCTACACACACAAACGGGATATTACTACACACACACACAATGGGATATTGCTACACACACACAAATGGGATATTGCTACACACACACACACTGGGATATTGCTACACACACAAATGGGATATTACTACACACACACACTGGGATATTGCTACACACACATAATGGAATATTACTATACACAAACATAAGGGAATATTACTACACACACACACAATGGGATATTACTACACACACACACAATGGGATATTACTACACACACACACAATGGGATATTACTACACACACACACAATGGGATATTACTACACACACACAAAATGGGATATTACTACACACACACACAATGGGATATTACTACACACACACACAATGGGATATTACTACACACACACACAATGGGATATTACTACACACACACACAATGGGATATTACTACACACACACAAAATGGGATATTACTACACACACACACAATGGGATATTACTACACACACACACAATGGGATATTACTACACACACACACAATGGGATATTACTACACACACACACAATGGGATATTACTACACACACACAAAATGGGATATTACTACACACACACACAATGGGATATTACTACACACACACACAATGGGATATTACTACACACACACACAATGGGATATTACTACACACACACACAATGGGATATTACTACACACACACAAAATGGGATATTACTACACACACACACAATGGGATATTACTACACACACACACAATGGGATATTACTACACACACACACAATGGGATATTACTACACACACACACAATGGGATATTACTACACACACACAAAATGGGATATTACTACACACACACACAATGGGATATTACTACACACACACACAATGGGATATTACTACACACACACACAATGGGATATTACTACACACACACACAATGGGATATTACTACACACACACAAAATGGGATATTACTACACACACACACAATGGGATATTACTACACACACACACAATGGGATATTACTACACACACACACAATGGGATATTACTACACACACACACAATGGGATATTACTACACACACACAAAATGGGATATTACTACACACACACACAATGGGATATTACTACACACACACACAATGGGATATTACTACACACACACACAATGGGATATTACTACACACACACAAAATGGGATATTACTACACACACACACAATGGGATATTACTACACACACACATACACAATGGGATATAACCCCACACAATGGGAATTATAATCATTACTTTGTAATAATTTTACTATATACACACATTGGGATATTACTACACACACACACAATGGAATATTACTACACACACACACAGTGGGATATTACTACACACACACATAATGGGATATTACTGCACACACACAATGTATTACTACACACACACACAGTCATAAGAAGAAAAGGAGTCAGCGCCATCTGCAGCAATGTGGGAGGACCTAGAAAATCCACTTAGTGAAATAAGTCAGATGGAGAAAGACAAATACTATAATGATATTTATTTCTAAAATATAAAACTAATGAATATATATATCAAAACCAAAACAGACTCACAGATAGAAAAAACAAACTAGTGGTCACCTCTGGGGAGAGGGAAATGGGGAGGAGCATGTTAGCAGGATGGGATTAAGTTACAGAAACTACTATGTATAAAATTCATAACCAGCAAAGATATATTGTACAACACAGGGAATTATAATCATTACATTGTAATAATTTTTAATGGAGTATAATCTATAAAAATATGTATTCACTATGTGATACACTTGAAACTAATGTAATATTGTAAATCTATACTTCAAAAAAAGCAGCAAGAGGAAAACAGCTTATATACAAGAGAAGCTCCATAATACCATCAGCAGTATTTTCAGCAGAAACTTTGCAGGCCAGTAAGGAGTAGCACATTATATTCAAATTGCTGAAAGAAAACATTTCCAACCAATAACACTCTTTTGGCAAAGTTACCATTCAGAACTGAAAGAGAGATAAAGAGTTTTCCAGACAAGCAAAAAGTAATGGAGTTCATCACAAGTAAACCAGCCTTACAAGAAATGTGAAAAGAATGATTTTAAGCTCTAATTAGTAAAAAGAAAATATATGAAAGTCTAACCCTCACTGAAAAAGGTAAAGGTAGTGGATTGTTGTTGTTCAATCACCAAGTCATGTCCAACTCTTCAGGACCCCATGGACTGCAGCACACCAGGCTTCCATGTCCCTCACCATCTCCCAGAGTTTGCCCAAGTTCATGCATAACTCAAAATTATGAGCCATGCCATTTAGGGCCACCCAAGATGGATGGGTCATGGTGAAGAGTTCTGACAAAAGATGATCCACTGGAGAAGGGAATGGCAAACCACTCCAGTATACCAGCTGTGAGAACCCCATGAACTGTATAAAAAGGCAAAACATGGATTTATCACTTACAAAGCTAATATGAAGGTTAAGAAACTAAAGTAGTAAAAATAACTCTTAACTACAACATATACATAATAGAAAGGAACCTAAGAACACTAAAGAAAGTCATCAAACCACAAGGGAGAGAGTAAGAAGAAGCAGAGAACCTACAAAACAGTCAGAAACCAGGTAACAAAATGGGAATGTATATGTACCCGTCAATAATAACTTTAAATTCAAATTGATTAAATTTTCTAATCAAAAGACAGACTGACTAGAAAAAAAAGACAGTGGCTGATGGATTAAAAAAAAACCAAGACCCATCTATATGCTATCTACACATCAGATGTAAGAACACACATAGGCTAAAAATGAAGGGGTGGAAAAAGATGTTCCATCCAAATGGAAACCAAAAGAAAGCTGCAACAGCTATACTTTAAAACAAAATAGAGTTTAAAACAAAGTCTGTGATAAGAGACACAAAGGGCATCACACAATAATAAAGGGGTCAATCCACAAGAGGATATAACATTTGTAAATATTTATGCTGGAGGAGGAAATGGCAACCCACTCCAGTATTCTTGCCTGGGAAATCCCATGGACAGAGGAGCCTGGAGGGCTACAGGTCAGACACGACTTAGCAACTAAACAACAAGACATACTATTTATGCACCTAACACAGGGGCCTCTACATATATAAAGAAAATACTAACAGGCCTAGTATAATTAAGAAATGGCAACCCACTCCAGTATTCTTGCCTGGGAAATCCCATGGACAGAGGAGCCTGGAGGGCTACAGGTCAGACACGACTTAGCAACTAAACAACAAGACGTACTATTTATGCACCTAACACAGGGGCCTCTACATATATAAAGAAAATACTAACAGGCCTAGTATAATTATATACATATAATTTTCATTAATGTATTTACATAAACACATATACATACAAAGGAATACTACTCAGCCATAAAAAAGAATAAACTCTTGCCATTTGCGACAACATGGATGGGCATGGACCATGGGCATGGACCTGAGGGCACCATGCTAAGTGAAGTCAGTCAGACACAGACAGACACTCTGATCTCACTTATGAGTGGGTCAATTGGATTTAATCACATTTTCCAACTGGTAACTCTGTTAGATGACGTACCCCTTGTATTAAAGAACTGAGTGAACGCATAAATTTTAGAAAAGTTGTAAAGTACAGAAAAACACCAAGAAGGGAGTGCAGCTTGCCCTTCTCTCATCATGGGCACGTCACAGCGGACCCTCACCCGCCTGTATGCCCTGAGCATAAAGTGAAAGCAAATACGTGAGGACACCCATGTTCACTGCCGCCTTGTTTATGGAGGAACGGGTAAATAGAAAATGGAAATACATACAACGGAATATCATTCAGCCTTTAAGAGGAAGGACACTCTGACACACACCACAACACGGAGGAATCTGGAGGACACTGTGCTCAGTAAAATAAGCCACTCATGAAAGGACCAGCACTGAATGATTCCATGTAAAGGAGATCCCTAGAGTAGGCAAGAATCAGAGAGAGACAAAAACTAGAATGCTGGGTCCTGGGGGCTGGGGGAGGTGAGATCTGGGAGTCAGTGTTGAATAGAGACAGCATTTCAGTTGGGGAAGATAAAAATGTTCTGGCGACTTGCCTGGAGGGCCAGTGGCTAAGACTCTGTGCTCCCAGTGCAGGGGACCCAGGGTTAGTCCCTGGCCAGGCGTCCCACATGCCGCAAGGCAAACCGAAGACCCCGCGTGCCACAAGGAAGGCCCAACTCAAACAAACAAAATGCTTTAAAAGTCCCATCAACCCATAAAATGAATATTTTTTACACTGTTCTGTGGGTGGACGGTGGAGGCAGTGGCCCAACAATGTACAACCATTTAATGCCAACAAACTGTAAACTTAAGTATGGTTAGGGTGGTAACTTCTATGTTCTGCATATTCTAACAAAACATTTAAAACTGGGGCGGGGGAGGCTGGGAAGGAGTCCAAACTTCTGGTCCTAAGCCGTCAAGGAATATGCTTTGGACTCTGAGCTGATTTGTTCATTTGGCTCCTTCCCTCTCTCTTCAGGCTGCCTGGGTACAAACATCCTTTTGCACACACCCTATCCTGTTGACCTGTGGTCTGATAACCAGCAAAATGTGGAGCATGAATCACTTTGGAGTCCTTGCTTGAATGAGTCTTAAAGGTCACATGATACTTTCCTGGAGTACATTAATTTCCCAACAACAAATGTAAGGATAACGCTGATCCTTCCAGACCAAGGAACAAAGAAGTAGCTGATTGAAGCGTCATTTGCCTTCCCTGGTGGCTCAGACGGTAAAGCGTCTGTCTACAATGTGAGAGACCTGGGTTTGTTCCCTGGGTTGGGAAGATTCCCTGGAGAAGGAAATGGCAACCCACTCCAGTACTCTTGCCTTGAAAATCCCATGGACAGAGGAGCTTGGTGCAGGCTACTATCCAGGGGGTCACAAAGAGTCGGGAACAACTGACCGACTTCACTTTCACTTGAAGCACTCCAGGCGGAAACAGAAGGGCAGCAAGGTCGGGGGACGANGCAACCCACTCCAGTACTCTTGCCTTGAAAATCCCATGGACAGAGGAGCTTGGTGCAGGCTACTATCCAGGGGGTCACAAAGAGTCGGGAACAACTGACCGACTTCACTTTCACTTGAAGCACTCCAGGCGGAAACAGAAGGGCAGCAAGGTCGGGGGACGAGAAGTAATTTGAATGTGATGTTTCCTAACTGAATGCAGAATTCAGTACCCAAGGAAAAGCATGGAATGAACCCCAGACCCCTACAACAAAGACGAGACTCGTGCACCACTTATATTCCAACTGTTTAAAAATTTTAAAAAAGTGATTTTTGGACTTCCCTGGTAGCTAAAGGTTAAGAATCCGCCTGCCAGCGCAAGGGACGCAGACAGTTCCACACGCCAAGGGACAACTGCGCCCACGCACCACAACTGCTGAAGCCCAAGCGCCCCAGAAGCCAGGCTCCCCACAAGCCTCCCGATGAGAGAGAAGCCAGCGACCGCAAGGGAGAGCAGCCCTTCACCGCATCGAGAGAAAACTCGAGGGCGTGCTGGAGCCCCGGCTGGCACCCAGGCCACCTCCAGGCAGCCTCGCACGCGTCAACGGTGCTGGCCTGGCGCCTGGCCTACACAGCCCCGGACGGGAGGGCAGCGTCCAGAGGCTTCTCAGCTCCCTCCGCTCTGACCCCCGCCACAGCCTGGCCCTGCCCCCGGGAGGGGTGGAGGAGCACGGGCCGGCAGTCACCCTGTAGGGCCAGGCACCAGACAGCTCAGTTTACCAAGGAGAAAGAAATACTTCTAAAATTTTATTCCAATTTTAAAATAAGAAAAAATTGTATACTTCACTCCTATTTGGTGTTTTTACTTATCCCTCCCTTTTCATCCATAACCCTATTCTTTCTTTCAACTCATGAATAGAAAACAACTTTATAGAGTTTCTCCGTAGAACATAAAATACACACACATGCACAGTATACTAGCCCAGGTGCAGGGTCCAGCACCTTTGTGAAGTGGTAGAAATGACCGAAGTGCAGAAAATATTTCATTTTTAAATTTTAAAAACATACTTTTTTAAAATGAAGTCTTTAAATTACTTTTGTATTGGGTTGGCCAAAAATCTCATTTGGGTTTTCCTTTAAGATGCTGTGAGAAAGCCCAAAGAAACTTTTTGGCCAAACCAGTAAATAGTCGTCATGTTTTCACTGTGCTTCCTGCCAACTTGCACTCATCCTGCTGATGGGCTAGAAGGCTGTGAAGACAGAATGTGGCAACAAGGCAGAGACTGGAATTTAAGAGCAAGTGCACCCAAACCTGTACTAAGCATGACTGCAGAGGACGAATTTCAGAATTTCACAGTTTGTAGTCCTGTCTCAAATAGCCAAGTGGGTGTTGAACTCCCGCACCTTGCTGGGAAGAGAGAACCCATGGGAAGTGGTCATGGTGGTCCTGGCGGGAGACTCGCCCTGTGGACAACTTTGTGAGACCTTTGAAGGTGAATTTAACTTTGGAAGAGAGTGGAAGGTGCAGCTCACCATCTGTGATCAAAAGCCATTATCTACTCTGAGATAAACACCCGTCTGTTCCTGGGACTGTGACCCTGAGGGTGGTTATGACATGTTTCCATGAGGAATGGTGGCCAAGCCAGCCACACGTCACTCAGGCCTCTGAGAGGTCTCAGCAATTCGGATGTATGCGTTCTGCATCTTTGCTTTTAAATAACAAGTACATGAAATGTAAAGATTTTTAACACAAAGTAAATTCATTATCACTTCCCTTTGATATTTGACCAATATTTACATATTTAGTAATCTTAAAGGTTTATTCATGTTTCATGCAAATTTTATATGAAGTGTATTTTTTGCTTGAACCCAGTGTTGAGGAGAAAATGTTACACTTATCCTTTGAAAACTAAACTTTCACCCAAAAAAGTTTCCATGTAAATACAGGTAGATGTATTTTTGTAGGTTGCCCTTTGGGAAACTATGCAGCTGCTTCTCCTGTGGTCTAGCACCCCCTGCTGGTCAGTGGCAGAACTGACTTTATGGATGTCAGTTTGATAACAGATGTCAGTGTATCACAATGTTTTTATTTCTCCTGAATTCATTAAGTGAAAAGAAAATTATTTTTCTCTTGGAAACTATTTATTGGACATAAATAGCTTTTACTGAGTAGATGTGGTCTCCTGCACCTTTGTTTGTGTTATTTGTATGCCAGGATCACTGTCTGTTTTGGTCCTAAAATACAGGGAAGACCAACGATGCTCCCCCTCTGAGGTCTAGCACCCCCAAGTTTATGGGCTCCAATGAACTGTATGAGCATTTTGGGGCCCCAGGAGTAGGAAGTATTTCTTCTACTATGACAAGTGTTATAGAACCAAAACTCTAAGGCAAAGTTTCTATCACTAAGTTATTGCTGGTCACTGAATATCCTCTCGAAAAACAAGGTGTGTTACCAAGAAGGAAAGTTATATTTCTTACCATATCTTAAGTTGTTAAACAAATGTGAATAATTTTTTAAAGGAAAAAAAGGCTTATGCTGAGATTTGTGTGCTATTGTTCGTAATTTTAGGAGTTACAAATTGTCTTGAGCAGCTGCTTGAGTGTATTTTTCTACCCAAGTCTATATTTCTACCATTTTCTTCTTAAAAAAAAAAAGAAAAAGACAAAAAAACTATGTTGTATACACATGAAAGTTTTCTTGGTTTTTATATATCAAAGAATAAAAACTCCTTCTTTGCTTTTAATATTTTCCAGCTGGTTCTAAATATCGGAGACCATGTGTGTTAACAATCAGCAGAGATAAACTTACCCTCAGGATGAAACACCTCTAATGTTTACCAAGTGCCTCTCGTGTGCCAGGTTTGTTCCCTTGATGCTCATACATTCTTCACAGGCAAGCAGCAGTAGCCCCATTTTACAGAGGGAAAAATGGGCTCAGACTGAAGTAAGCAGTAAGGGCATTTCAAATGACAAATTGCACTCATATTTGACAGGAGGTGGTTGTGTCTTAGGTCTAGGACCTTCTTTGGAAGTCAATATGAAACAGCTTTTCTGAAAAACTAACCATGCAGCTTTTTGAAAATACACCCTGGTTTGAAAATTTTCCAATAACACTTATACATTCAGTACTGTCAATGATAAATACATCAAGATCCACTCATGCAAATGTCAAATGTCAAGGTGATGGCAGCAAGCACCAACAATTCCTGGAAGAAATAGCACGTGTGCTTTACCAGCATGAGGCACTACACTACACCCTCCCTGACACACTGGGCTACAGACAGCCCTGCACTACACCCTCCCTGACACACTGGGCTACAGACAGCCCTGCACTACACCCTCCCTGACACACTGGGCCACAGACAGCCCTTTCCACTGGGAGGGGACACCAGCAGTGCTTCTAGAGTGACCCCACACCTGTGAGGGGCAGCCGGGGAGGCAGGTACTGAGGCTGGATCCACACTCTGAGTTGACTCAGGGGTGGGGTCAGAGATGCAGGGGAACATACCTGGCTGGCCAGCTGGAGGGTGCAGGTCACGTGACCTAGTAGTGACGCATGTTGCCAGCCCCAGAGCCTGCAACACCTCGGGAGAACCAGCCTTGCAGCCGACAGGAGACCCTATCCACCAATCAGTGCTTATGTAGCGTCTCAGTTTTACAGAGCAGCCAAAGACTGGCAGCGGCGTCTTGTGGTGAGTCACAAAGATGTCTGGAAAGTGCTGGTACTAAGATCCTAACTTAACATCAGGTAACCTTCAAAAAGTGTTTCCTGACGGGCAGAAGTACTATTCAGTGATTAACTTTTTCTTCCAACACCACACCTACTCCTTTCTGCCTCTGACATCAACTTGCTGCATATTTCTTATCCCAAAGACCTCCCAGGTCAACACACAACTTCCTTTTCCATGTTTCCTCATTTATCTTATTTTAATCAGGATCTTCATAAAAAGATAACTTTCAGGGATTGAGAACTTTGCTTTACCAGACAGTTTCCTAAGGAATGATCCCCTCTCCAGGAAATAAGCACTGTTTTCCACATTCCCTTTCCCAGGGAGCTTTTAAGGAAACACTTCTTGAGCTGAACCTTCTTGACCCCAAGCTAGTGTGCTGGGGAAAGAGCTCTCTCCACACAAGTGTTGCTTCTAGTGGATTGTGTCAAGCATGCCCACATGTGTTTCATGGCAAACCGAGGGTCTGTGTTACTGCTCCAGAACCAAATCACAGTCTTCATACAAGCCCACCCACATGAACTGAATATAAGCTGAAGTGACTACAGGGAAGCACTGCAAATTCCAATATTCCAGAATGGAATATTACTACACACACATAATGGAATATTACTATACACAAACATAAGGGAATATTACTACACACACACACAATGGGATATTACTACACACACACACTGAGATATTGCTACACACACAAACGGGATATTACTACACACACACACAATGGGATATTGCTACACACACACAAATGGGATATTGCTACACACACACACACTGGGATATTGCTACACACACAAATGGGATATTACTACACACACACACTGGGATATTGCTACACACACATAATGGAATATTACTATACACAAACATAAGGGAATATTACTACACACACACACAATGGGATATTACTACACACACACACAATGGGATATTACTACACACACACACAATGGGATATTACTACACACACACACAATGGGATATTACTACACACACACACACACAATGGGATATAACCCCACACAATGGGAATTATAATCATTACTTTGTAATAATTTTACTATATACACACATTGGGATATTACTACACACACACACAATGGAATATTACTACACACACACACAGTGGGATATTACTACACACACACATAATGGGATATTACTGCACACACACAATGTATTACTACACACACACACAGTCATAAGAAGAAAAGGAGTCAGCGCCATCTGCAGCAATGTGGGAGGACCTAGAAAATCCACTTAGTGAAATAAGTCAGATGGAGAAAGACAAATACTATAATGATATTTATTTCTAAAATATAAAACTAATGAATATATATATCAAAACCAAAACAGACTCACAGACAGAAAAAACAAACTAGTGGTCACCTCTGGGGAGAGGGAAATGGGGAGGAGCATGTTAGCAGGATGGGATTAAGTTACAGAAACTACTATGTATAAAATTCATAACCAGCAAAGATATATTGTACAACACAGGGAATTATAATCATTACATTGTAATAATTTTTAATGGCGTATAATCTATAAAAATATGTATTCACTATGTAGTACACTTGAAACTAATGTAATATTGTAAATCTATACTTCAAAAAAAGCAGCAAGAGGAAAACAGCTTATATACAAGAGAAGCTCCATAATACCATCAGCAGTATTTTCAGCAGAAACTTTGCAGGCCAGTAAGGAGTAGCACATTATATTCAAATTGCTGAAAGAAAACATTTCCAACCAATAACACTCTTTTGGCAAAGTTACCATTCAGAACTGAAAGAGAGATAAAGAGTTTTCCAGACAAGCAAAAAGTAATGGAGTTCATCACAAGTAAACCAGCCTTACAAGAAATGTGAAAAGAATGATTTTAAGCTCTAATTAGTAAAAAGAAAATATATGAAAATCTAACCCTCACTGAAAAAGGTAAAGGTAGTGGATTGTTGTTGTTCAATCACCAAGTCATGTCCAACTCTTCAGGACCCCATGGACTGCAGCACACCAGGCTTCCATGTCCCTCACCATCTCCCAGAGTTTGCCCAAGTTCATGCATAACTCAAAATTATGAGCCATGCCATTTAGGGCCACCCAAGATGGATGGGTCATGGTGAAGAGTTCTGACAAAAGATGATCCACTGGAGAAGGGAATGGCAAACCACTCCAGTATACCAGCTGTGAGAACCCCATGAACTGTATAAAAAGGCAAAACATGGATTTATCACTTACAAAGCTAATATGAAGGTTAAGAAACTAAAGTAGTAAAAATAACTCTTAACTACAACATATACATAATAGAAAGGAACCTAAGAACACTAAAGAAAGTCATCAAACCACAAGGGAGAGAGTAAGAAGAAGCAGAGAACCTACAAAACAGTCAGAAACCAGGTAACAAAATGGGAATGTATATGTACCCGTCAATAATAACTTTAAATTCAAATTGATTAAATTTTCTAATCAAAAGACAGACTGACTAGAAAAAAAAGACAGTGGCTGATGGATTAAAAAAAAACCAAGACCCATCTATATGCTATCTACACATCAGATGTAAGAACACACATAGGCTAAAAATGAAGGGGTGGAAAAAGATAGTCCATCCAAATGGAAACCAAAAGAAAGCTGCAACAGCTATACTTTAAAACAAAATAGAGTTTAAAACAAAGTCTGTGATAAGAGACACAAAGGGCATCACACAATAATAAAGGGGTCAATCCACAAGAGGATATAACATTTGTAAATATTTATGCTGGAGGAGGAAATGGCAACCCACTCCAGTATTCTTGCCTGGGAAATCCCATGGACAGAGGAGCCTGGAGGGCTACAGGTCAGACACGACTTAGCAACTAAACAACAAGACGTACTATTTATGCACCTAACACAGGGGCCTCTACATATATAAAGAAAATACTAACAGGCCTAGTATAATTATATACATATAATTTTCATTAATGTATTTACATAAACACATATACATACAAAGGAATACTACTCAGCCATAAAAAAGAATAAACTCTTGCCATTTGCGACAACATGGATGGGCATGGACCATGGGCATGGACCTGAGGGCACCATGCTAAGTGAAGTCAGTCAGACACAGACAGACACTCTGATCTCACTTATGAGTGGGTCAATTGGATTTAATCACATTTTCCAACTGGTAACTCTGTTAGATGACGTACCCCTTGTATTAAAGAACTGAGTGAACGCATAAATTTTAGAAAAGTTGTAAAGTACAGAAAAACACCAAGAAGGGAGTGCAGCTTGCCCTTCTCTCATCATGGGCACGTCACAGCGGACCCTCACCCGCCTGTATGCCCTGAGCATAAAGTGAAAGCAAATACGTGAGGACACCCATGTTCACTGCCGCCTTGTTTATGGAGGAACGGGTAAATAGAAAATGGAAATACATACAACGGAATATCATTCAGCCTTTAAGAGGAAGGACACTCTGACACACACCACAACACGGAGGAATCTGGAGGACACTGTGCTCAGTAAAATAAGCCACTCATGAAAGGACCAGCACTGAATGATTCCATGTAAAGGAGATCCCTAGAGTAGGCAAGAATCAGAGAGAGACAAAAACTAGAATGCTGGGTCCTGGGGGCTGGGGGAGGTGAGATCTGGGAGTCAGTGTTGAATAGAGACAGCATTTCAGTTGGGGAAGATAAAAATGTTCTGGCGACTTGCCTGGAGGGCCAGTGGCTAAGACTCTGTGCTCCCAGTGCAGGGGACCCAGGGTTAGTCCCTGGCCAGGCGTCCCACATGCCGCAAGGCAAACCGAAGACCCCGCGTGCCACAAGGAAGGCCCAACTCAAACAAACAAAATGCTTTAAAAGTCCCATCAACCCATAAAATGAATATTTTTTACACTGTTCTGTGGGTGGACGGTGGAGGCAGTGGCCCAACAATGTACAACCATTTAATGCCAACAAACTGTAAACTTAAGTATGGTTAGGGTGGTAACTTCTATGTTCTGCATATTCTAACAAAACATTTAAAACTGGGGCGGGGGAGGCTGGGAAGGAGTCCAAACTTCTGGTCCTAAGCCGTCAAGGAATATGCTTTGGACTCTGAGCTGATTTGTTCATTTGGCTCCTTCCCTCTCTCTTCAGGCTGCCTGGGTACAAACATCCTTTTGCACACACCCTATCCTGTTGACCTGTGGTCTGATAACCAGCAAAATGTGGAGCATGAATCACTTTGGAGTCCTTGCTTGAATGAGTCTTAAAGGTCACATGATACTTTCCTGGAGTACATTAATTTCCCAACAACAAATGTAAGGATAACGCTGATCCTTCCAGACCAAGGAACAAAGAAGTAGCTGATTGAAGCGTCATTTGCCTTCCCTGGTGGCTCAGACGGTAAAGCGTCTGTCTACAATGTGAGAGACCTGGGTTTGTTCCCTGGGTTGGGAAGATTCCCTGGAGAAGGAAATGGCAACCCACTCCAGTACTCTTGCCTTGAAAATCCCATGGACAGAGGAGCTTGGTGCAGGCTACTATCCAGGGGGTCACAAAGAGTCGGGAACAACTGACCGACTTCACTTTCACTTGAAGCACTCCAGGCGGAAACAGAAGGGCAGCAAGGTCGGGGGACGAGAAGTAATTTGAATGTGATGTTTCCTAACTGAATGCAGAATTCAGTACCCAAGGAAAAGCATGGAATGAACCCCAGACCCCTACAACAAAGACGAGACTCGTGCACCACTTATATTCCAACTGTTTAAAAATTTTAAAAAAGTGATTTTTGGACTTCCCTGGTAGCTAAAGGTTAAGAATCCGCCTGCCAGCGCAAGGGACGCAGACAGTTCCACACGCCAAGGGACAACTGCGCCCACGCACCACAACTGCTGAAGCCCAAGCGCCCCAGAAGCCAGGCTCCCCACAAGCCTCCCGATGAGAGAGAAGCCAGCGACCGCAAGGGAGAGCAGCCCTTCACCGCATCGAGAGAAAAGCCTGCGTGCATCGAGAGAAAAGCCTGCGTGCAGCAAGGGAGACAGCGCGGCCACTAGACAAACAAATGACGTTTCACGTGTGCTTTGCACAAGGCCAGCCAGCACGGCGACCAGGGCAGTACCAACACCCACCTTGGGAGAGCAGGCAAGCCGGGGGGAGGCGGTCCAGCCGCCCGGGGCCGAGCGCCGTGGGGTCTCCCGGAGCCGGAGGCGCAGACTGGGATTCTCCTCGCACCTGAGCGGGTGAGGCCAGGCGGCTCCAGGCCGCGGGCGCGCGCCACGCACGGGCGCTCGGACCTGACCGCTGGCCCTTCAGGCGCGGCGCTCTCTACCCGGCGCCCGCAGCAGGGCCCACCCAGTGGCAGGCCGCGGGCGGAGACCCCCAGGCCCGTCGATGATCCGCTTGGGCGGCTGCACTGTCCAGCTCGGAAAGCGGCTCCTTCTCACCCTCCTCAATCTCCGCAGCGTGTTTCTGCCCTTCCCAGGTTGAAAAGCGCAGCTGGAGAATATGAAAGCCAACACACCTTGAGTCAGTTGACCAGTCCCTTCCCTCCGCGGGGCTTAAGGGCTGGGGGCGACGGGCCTGGTTCCTGCTCGCGGGCCGCCCCTCGGCGACCCCGCCCTCCGCGCAGCTTCGCGGTGCTCTTGGAGCAGCCTTCCAGCCTCGCGCCGCATGACAGGGCCACGCGTGCTCGGCAGGCGGGCAGTCACCCCGAGCTCCGTGTTACCCGGCCTGAGAAAAGGCACGCATACCTCCGGGCACGCATACCTCCGGGCGAGCTGGCTTGTCCGCAAGTAGGAAAGCCTAACCTTTCTCTTCCACGGGATCAAGAGGCTCAGGTGAGCGGCCTGCAGGCATTATGCAAATACCCTCTCCGGAACCATTTCTATTGAAATAAAAAAATTAAAAAAAAAAAAAACTTTACACCTGTTTCTTATTGGGACCCTCAAAACTTGCCTTTAAAGAAAGCCTCCTTTCTCATCAAACAAATGAGAAGGCACAAGGAGTATGAGCCTGTGTTAAGAAAGCTGCTCAAGAAGGCAGGACTTGGGTGCTCGGTTTGAGATCGGGTTACCCCGAGGCGAGTCTGTTTTGTGCCGCTTCACCACTTACGGAGCGGGGATGATGGACAAAGGAGTGATGTCCCCGGCAGCTACGCTCGCTGTCTACGGCCATACCAGTGCTGCGTTGCAGACATAGCAGGCACCACTGCACGTGATCAAGAATTGACTATGTATCGTTTAAAATTAATACGAGTAGAAAGAACCTCAGCCCCTACTCCACTATTCCTATAAGGTTTTACAAATTGCGATAATGGAAAAAAGAAAGAAGTTAAATTCACACTTATATTTTGCAACCCTATCAACTTAAAAACAAACATTCCACGTGAAAATAGTTTTGCAATTCAAATTACATAGTTAATAATAACACTACTCTTTGCACAGTTGTTAAAACTTAAAAACTTTTTCTTCATAAATTCAATGCACAAATTGAGCTACTCCTAAACAGTAGAAACAGTGTCAGACTTTTGTTTTGGGCTCCAAAATCACTGCAGATGGTGACTGCAGCAATGAAATTAAGACGCTTACTCCTTAGAAGGAAAGTTATGACCAACCTAGATAGTATATTGAAAAGCAGAGATATTACTTTGCCAACAAAGGTCCGTCTAGTCAAGGCTATGGTTTTTCCAGTGGTCAGGTATGGATGTGAGAGTTGGACTGTATAAAGAAAGCTGAGCACTGAAGAATTGATGCTTTTGAACTGTGGTGTTGGAGGAGACTTGAGAGTCCCTTGGACTGCAAGGAGATCCAACCAGTCCATCCTAAAGGAGATTAGCCCTGGGTGTTCATTGGAAGGACTGATGCTGAAGCTGAA
>SJYX01024054.1:694545-736015 GCA_006410675.1 Oreotragus oreotragus
CAAAAGCAGAGACATTACTTTGCCGACTAAGGTCCGCCTAGTCAAGGCTATGGTTTTTCCTGTGGTCACAGATGGATGTGAAAGTTGGACTGTGAAGAAAGCTGAGCGTCGAAGAATCGACGCTTTTGAACTGTGGTGTTGGAGAAGACTCTTGAGAGTCCCTTGGACTGCAAGGAGCTCCAACCAGTCCATTCTGAAGGAGATCAACCCTGGGATTTCTTTGGAAGGAATGATGCTAAAGCTGAAACTCCAGTACTTTGGCCACCTCATGCGAAGGGTTGACTCATTGGAAAAGACTCTGATGCTGGGAGGGATTGGGGGCAGGGGAAGGGGACGACCGAGGATGAGATGGCTGGATGGCATCATGGACTCGATGGACGTGAGTCTGAGTGAACTCCGGGAGATGGTGATGGATAGGGAGGCCTGGCGTGCTGCGATTCATGGGGTCGCAAAGAGTCGGACACGACTGAGCGACTGAACTGAACTGAACTGAACTGAGACCTTAAATCTGTCTGCATGGAAACTCCTTCCAGAATCTGAGTGTAGTCTGTTTCCAGAATCTGAGTGTAGTCTGTTTGATATCATACTAACATGTGTGTGTGTCAGTGTCATTATTTCATAGACAATGTAGGATTTTCTGGGTCTTCAAACAGTTCTGAAACCTGCTCCATAGGGGTTGGGGAAGCAAAATGAGTCAACTTATCTATAAAACCCTAGCAAAACTATTGTTTTATTGATTACACAACTTAACACTCAAGATAGATCTATAGAGAAACACTAAGAAAAACTATTGAACCATTATAGATTGCTATTAATTATTCAATTTTCTCTAGCTTAGACAAGTGGTAAATTATCTAACATCATATTAAACTTTCCATACCAAGCATTGTAAACCGTAAGAAACTAATTTTTGAAAAAATAATTCATTTATGACAACTAATTCTGAATTTGCATTTGATAATATGACCATGATCTTAGTTTATCCATAGCAAACACATCTATATGGCTGAAGTAGCATTAATAAAGATTAATAAAATTTTAAATGTTTTATTATTGAAAGTTATATCTCTGAAAAGGAATTTATTTAATTTTTGTTTGTTTAAAAGTAAACAATCATTGCTCATAGTTTATGGGTGGGATTTTAAAAAGTGGTTTTGGAAGCACCTTCTTTAATAGCGTGTGGGAAACGAATGTTACCTACGATTTAGCAGCGTTATTATATAGATTTTACCTTTTGAAAGGTGAGCTAGGTCATCTGCGTGAATGGTGTGTTTGTTTTCCACCTGCCAACAAAGTGGCCTTAGAGATCCCAGTCATAAAACAGATTATTTTGATTTTAATCTACTTTACATGGTGACCCTCCTAGATATCTGATCCCAAATAAGCATAAAGTTTAGACTGCTTTCAAATGTCATTATCACACGTCTTTGAGGTTGATAGTGCCAGTAAACTGTCATCTTAACTGTGTATTATACAAATCTGGTAATTTAGACTTAAACTTTCATCAGTGTTGACACCTTTTACTCAGATGGTTCATGGATCACAAATTTTAAACTCCTGGGGTTAGAATCTGAAAGTAACTACAACTACTGGGCACTGTTACAACTAACATGTTCTCGGGGCTCACTCATTATAAAGTTTCCCTGTATAAAATTTTCATTGCTAAAACTTTAAACTTTAAAAACGAGGTAATGATTAGTAACAGTGTGATTCCATAAGTGTGCACCAGCAGGAGCGCTATAAGGTAAGGCTTTGTATTAAGGACTGCGTGTTTATGTTTACTCACCACCTACAAAAAAAGGCTCACTCATTATAAAGTTTCCCTGTATAAAATTTTCATTGCTAAAACTTTAAACTTTAAAAACGAGGTAATGATTAGTAACAGTGTGATTCCATAAGTGTGCACCAGCAGGAGCGCTATAAGGTAAGGCTTTGTATTAAGGACTGCGTGTTTATGTTTACTCACCACCTACAAAAAAAAGAATTGGTTTCAGGACAAAGATGACATTACATTTAAGTTTTTAAAACCTAGTTTTCTGGTAGTACCTCATAGTTCGAATTTGTATTCCTTGGTTGATAGTTCAGCAGGGGCTCTGTTTAGTAACATGGGGAGACATTCCAAAATACTGAAATAGCAAATTTGTATTTCTTTTTTGTTGTTCTAATCAAAGACTTCCCTCCTTTCACTTTTCATTCAAAAAATGTCACCTCACTGAGTTCATCACGCATTCAGAACAGTACCTGGCACACAGGGCACCGCTGCTGTCGCTGCCGTAACCATCCAGAGCAAGGTGCCCTGCGCCTCCACACCAACAGGGCTACGTGCACGTCCAGAGAAGACATTTATGAGCAATAGTACTGCATCCCTTAAGTGATATGTCACTGTGGGGAGGTGAACTGACCTCTGGGTAGGGTGACCAACTTGTCCCCGCCTGCCTGGATATTCCCAGTGCTGGTACTAAAAGTTCAGAGAAATCCCTCAGTCATGAGCAGACGGCAACAGTTGGCCACACTACCTTGAAATCCACATCTTCACCTTGAAAACATAGGCAAAATAATACCTACTCACAAGAGTACTGAGGCTTAAGTAGGGACCTATTAATGGAGCACAGCAGCACTACCTGTCACCTCGCTACTCCTTCCACCTGACTAGCTCCCTGCCTCGGGCAGCGTACTTAACCTCAGTTTCCTTTATATGGAAAAAGGGAAAAGAACTTTCCGTTTTCCTTATGTATGAATACTACCATTCACCTCGTAGGTCTGTTGAGAGTTAAAATGCACATCAGCTGCATCAACACAGAGCCAAGTAAGGAAAGCAGATCATCACCATCATCACTAGAATACTCAGCCCATTTCCCAGCAACGGTAAACTGTTGATAAATGTTTATTATTAGAAAGGCGGTTTAAAAACAATGTTTAAACTAGGTTAGTGTTTTGGGGCTCTTTTTTCTTTTCTTAGTCAGGGCTGTTGCCTCCTCAGAGAGGAAAGAGAGCTGCACATAAGCATCAGATGTGAGGCTGCTGGAAAGGGTAACAGAGATGGGTGACCGCCAGCACATCCCTGGGGACTTGGGGCAGACCCATCAGCTCCCGCAAGCCTGGTGCAGCTGCTGCTCTGAGAACAAAGGAAGGTGGCTGAGAAGCAGCCACAGCACAGCATTCCCAGAGGCCTTACTGGAAAACTGAGTGAAGAACCATAACCACGTGGCATCTGCAGGGAGACAGACCCCTGAGCCTGAGGGAGAGGACATGTCCACCCCGCCGGGAGGCCAACTGCAAGGCTGGTGTGAGCAACAGCCCTTCCCTGGGACACACCTGCACCAGGGCTTCCAGAAGAGCGCCTCTGCCCAGGATGCCAGTCCAGGGGTGATACAGCAGCCATTTTTGTGGTTACCTGGTAGTAGGTGGATGACGGTCTTCTGCCCCGTCGGCTTTCAGGACCAGCCTGGATTCTTCACTGACTGCTGTGTCCTGTTTGATCGCACTGGTGAGGGTGAGGGGGCAGGAGTGGGCAACCCTCTGTGCCAGGTCGTCTCTACGCTCCTGTGGTGCTGACACAGCCTGGCACCAGCGCTGTCCTCGGCACAGCGTCCCGCAACATGTGCCCTCACACCGGCCTGTGGCCCACAGCCCAGAAGCTGGAGACTCGACTCCCGCCTCTTTGTTGAGGTCTCGCAGCTTGTGGTGCAGTCAGCCCCGCGAGGCCTTGCTGCCTGCTAGAGCCGCGGGAGCCACGCTCTGCCCATCCAACCTCACTCACCTTCAGCTTTTTAAAGAAAATACTCAAGGGCCTTAGGATGAGGTGACATCAAAGCTGACCTGTTCCTCAGCTGAGTTACCAAGGCAATCTGACAAAGATTTGCAGAGCTCCATTCTGGAAGCAGCATGCTGACAGGCAGGTGGGAGGGCAGTCACCAAAGATCAACCACAGGAGCGGTGGTGAAGGGGCCTGCCCTGTTACCGGGGGGATGAAAGGCTTTCTGGGGCCTCCGGAGTTCTTCTCATTTACTATTCACTGTAACAAATGAAGTGACGAGGTTCCTGGCTGTTAAAAAAAATAATACATCCCAAAACCATGGTAACAGAATTCAGAAATTACACTAATATGCTACATTCTAATTTGTCTTTCACCGAATAGACTTCAAATATGTAATTTGGGGGAAGAGGGAAGGAGAAGGGATTTATTACTGAAGCAAAAACACTGGGGGTATTTCCCAAAGCAGTGTAGTTTTAAAGTTCATGCATAGATTAAAATTTAAATATACACCTTTTTGAAACCATGAAAACAAAAATTCTTTCCTTCTCAATTTTCAATCTTTTAAATGATAGCATAAAAATCCCCCACCACTAAACTATTAATCTAAAATTTAGTTTTTCATTTTCAAATAATAAACAGGGAATTCCCAGTGTTTAAGGGCCCACACTTCCACTGCAGCAGGGAGCAGAGGTTCAGTCCCTGGTTGGGGAACTAAGATCCCACATACTGCATAGCATAGCTAATAATAATAAATTTACTCCCTTTTTACACTTACAAGAACTCCCATATGCTTTTTGAAGCTCAGTTTATATCAAATTGATCTGTAAGCCTAAAAAAGTGTTTAAAAACCAGTAACTAACATATAAAAAGACTCCATATCAAAAGCTGGACTACAGCTAGCAACCAAAATTCCTTCATCACAGTGGTTCTGCTCAGGGCTGTTCCTCTCTGCTGGAGGGACACAGCCTGGGGAGGGTGCAGGGGCCAGGGCTGGGAGGGAAGAGGCTGGCGATGCTGCTCTGATCCTGCAATGGACAGGACAGTCAGCCCGAGAGACTGACCAGGCCCCAAACGCAGAGCCCCAAAGTCTCACAACTGAAGGAGCGCAGGCCAAGCCACACAGATGGCAAGCTGCGCCAGTCAGCACAGAGCTCAGCCTGGAGAAAGGCAACTTCTGGCCACCGTCACACAAAGCAAGGATCTCCAGCCACAGCTATTTCGTGACCCTGTAATTAGTCAGCCTTTTGGAGGTGTGCTTATTTTCACAACAATATGGTATCTACTTCCATGTTTAAATTGTTTCTGAATCATCACGATGTTTTAACATTTAAAAGAATTAAACAGTTCTACTTGCAGTGGTATAACAAGTTTTAATTCAAAATAGACACTCTGAAAACAATAAGTAAAAAAAAAAAAAAAAAAACTTGAACAAGCTCTTTGAATTTACAACAGAGCACACCAACAATCACACACACGCCAGTTTCACAACTGCCTCAAAAATGTACATTACAGCAATGACATGCAAGAATTATACTTTAAACATCCACGTGGTAGACTGCCACATCTTCCAAGCACACGGCACAGGTGCCTCTGCCGTGCATCACCAGCACTGCAGCTCAAGGTCAAAAGGCCTGGCCTCCGTAACTGCTTCTGATGCTTTATTTCAGATTTTGTGGAAAAAACGAGGCCTCGTTGGCCGAAGGACAGTAACACACTTGATTCCTTAGCAATAGCCCATCCCAGTAACCTGGACACCAGGTTATGGAAAAGCCCATTTTCCCAGAATGAATAAATTTACCTCCAGGAAACTGTCAGATTTAATACACCAACTAGGAGACTAGTTCCAGTCCATACATTTCACCTTGTTCCCTGAAAACCTGCGTTTAAATCTTAGTAGCCACACTCAGGGGTCAACATTTTATTCCTGAGCAACACAGACTTTCCCGTTCACTGGCTGATGAACAGTTAGGGTAGGAGGAGAGTTTGTGTGTTTTCAGTGTTTGTTCTAAAGGCACTAAAGATTTATTGTCTTGTCTTTGAATGGAGAAGACTTATCACCATATCAAAAAGAGGGGAAAAGTCTACAATGAGAAGTGTTTTGTACCTACAGAATTACTTTATTTGTAAAATAACTTGATTTAAATGCCGGTTCAGTATATTTTTAACAACTGAAAACATTTGGTTTTCTGAGTTACAATCGTAAACAACTGAAAAAACGTAAGTCAAAATTATAATCTAATAAGCAAATACCTTACAAGAAAAAAATCAGCGTAAGTTAATGCAGTGCATCCTTAAGGAACCAGACATGTCACGGAGGCTGCTACTCACTTCTCTAAACATTTACTGTATCGTCTGCTGCTACTTGGGAAGCTGAGGGAGAGCAGTTTTAATTTGTAGTTAATCAAGTGTTCTGAAACAAGCTGAAATTTCCTTAAATGAAAAATAAACATAGATTTTGGTTTTTATCATACGATACTGACACTACTGGGAAAACAAGGCGTGCATGAATTATCAAAAGATTTAATTTACATGACAGAGGAAAAACAAAAAATAATTGTTACAAAATCAAATTGCAGGAAACAAATTTGAAAGAACTATTCACTTCTTTATACAGAAGTCTTTCTGAGCACCTGAAAGAAATCTAAAGAGCAGCATAAAGACCACTGAAATTGATTAGTTCAACATACAGTGAAGAAAATAACATTTTTAAAAATCTCAATTGAAAAAACTACTAATTATCTAATACTTTAATTTCCTTTTTTTTTTTTCTTTTACAAGTTTTGTGGTTCATGCTCAAAGTTCAATCTGTGTTTAACATTTTTAAGTTCAGACATGTCAAAGCCTAAAAGTACGGAAGGCTTGTGATTTTTTATTGCTTTCATGCAAATATACCTTCTTTTTCCAAAAAATGAAGCCACATCAATTTTCCACACCCATAAGAGTGAGGATAACAATTCTATTTCCTTTTTACTGGGATATGGTCTCTTGTGGAAATAATCCCTAAGAAACTGCTTTTTGTCTTCATAAGAACGGTCTTCGTACTTTTTAGGGTTTAATGCTAAAATCTGAAGAGCGTCGTCACTAATGGGTGGTCCCTCCGTCCTGCCCTCACTCCGCTGCCGTTTAACAGGTGCGGCGCTCGCTGCCTTTTCCGGGGCTGGGTCTGCGTCCGCGTCTATGATGAGGGGCCGCTCCGCGCCATCCCTCTGGTCTTCAGCCCCGGAGTGGCCATCGGGCAGCTTTCTCTTCACTGAGAAGCTGGCGTCATGGATCACCTCGCCGTTGACTAACAGCAGCTCGCTGTTCTCCAGGAGGCCAGGCTGGCCCTGCAGGTCGGGGCTGCTGTCCTTGGGGGCGCTGCGGCAGCGCAGCAGGTGGATGGCAATGGCTGCCAGCGTCATGTTGCCGGTGTAGACCCCACAGCAGTGAATGCACTTGAAAGCCGGAGACTTCAGAATCGTGTGGACTGTGGGCGTGATGTGGTGCCTCTCCTTCAGATGCAGCTCGTACGCCTCCGTTGTCACAAAGGTGCCAAAGCAAAAGGGGCAGGTCAACACCTGCTTGCCGGGCCTCCCAGATGCACCCTCAGCCTGGGGCCTCACCTTGATGTACACGGGCACCAGCGACTTGGAGTGTATCCCCGCCAGGATGGCCAGGTAGACCTCCCGCTCGCCCAGCTCCTCCCTGGGCAATATGGTAATAAAGTCAAGGTGGGGAAACAGCAGGTTGCCGTTGGCGTCGATGTCCAGTTGAAAACCTTTGTTACTGTAATCCACGGGCAGTTTCTTCTTCCCCAGGTGCATGGTCCGACTGTGCTCTGAGAGGCCTCTGATGTCGTGGAAGGTGCACGGGCAGAACAAGCACCCCAGGCCGTGCATCAGTAAGTGATGGATAAGCTCCTCCTCCGAAACTAAGCACTTACAAGACAGACACCGCACGGTCTTCTCTCTCATCCACTTTAAAAACGGCGCACACGCTGCCAGCTTCTCTGGCTCCAGTTTGTCGGCAGCTTTGGACTCACTGTGCTTATGCGCCACTTCCATATGGACCTGGTACACATTGGAAGGGAAGAGCTCGTTGCAAACGGGACAGGTTTTCCATTGCTTGGCCTGTTTGAGCACCTGATTCGCCTCTGCCACAGACGAAGAGGCCTGAACAAACATACTCTGAGTGGCATTTACCACCACGGGAGGGGAGGGCATGCCGGCCATGGAACTGGCCATCTGGGCAGCTGTGCCTGACTGCAGGAGCTGGATAGGCATCTGGGGAGGGGCAACGGTGGCGACGCTCCCAGGGGGCACGGGCAGAGTGACAGACACCGGGGCAAGTGTGTATGTGGGAATGCCGTTCACTTGCTTCCCTGTGGGGATGAGCTGTCGAAGGATAGAGCCCGACGTCAGGAAAGTGGTGTTTGGCGAAGCACCGGGTCTGATGGTCTGACTTGCAGGCATAATGCTGGTATTCACAGACTGATTAAGCTGCAGGACCCCAGGCCTCACTGGCTGGCCCACAGGAAGAACTCCTGACATGACCGACTGACTGAGCTGAAGAACACCAGAGTTTATGCCCTGGTTCACAGGAAGAACGGCTGACGAGACTGTCTGGTTGGGGGGAAGGAGCCCAGGTGGGACTACCTGGCCAGGCGGGAGCACCCGCAGCGGGACCGTCAGCCCTGTGGGCAGTGCTCCCGAGGGGGCCGTCTGCCCGATGGGGAGCACCCCTGACTGAACCACCTGGCCAGCAGGGAGAACCCCAGAAGTTGCTGTCTGTCCTGAAGGGATGACCCCAGCAGGGGTCACCTGTCCTGCAGGAAGGACCCCTGACGGGACTGTCCGACTCACAGAAATCACCCCTGGAGAGACTGCCTGAAGCACTCCAGGGGTGACAGAGGGGTTGACAGGGAGGACCCCAGACCCAACGGGTCTGTTCACCGAAAGAACTCCAGGTCCAACTGGCCTGCTTATGGGCCCCACAGGCTGGCTGAGTGGCAAAACCCCCGGGCGGATGGTGTGATTTATGGGGAGGACACTGGTTCCAACAGACTTATTTATAGGTCCAACCGTCTGACTCAAGGGCAACACGGGAGGGTTTGCTGCCTGATTAAGTGGCACTCCGTGAGAGAGAAAGACAGGCTGAGGCGTCGAGGGTGGCAGAGTGAGGCTGCTCTGGCCCACTGGCAGAGGACTGGAGACCAGAGTCACGTGAGGCTGGGCTACGGCCGGCGGAGAGTGGGTGACACTGCCCACAGCCCCCGCAGCCACAGTAGCCGGAGGGACTGCACTCTGAACCGGCTGCACCATGGTCTGGCTCTGGCCGTTCTGTGGCAAGGAAAGATGGAAGCAAGGAGATGAGGCTGGGATGCCCGGAGCGCTGCTATTCGGCGGTATGGCCACGTGTGCAGCTGGTTTGGGAGCAATATGCATCTGCTTCAAAAGGCCAGTCTTCTTAATATGTTCTGAGATCACAGACCGAAGCTTATTCTCCAAATCCCGGTGTATATCGGATGTCAAAATATGATACATTAAAGCATCCTGGCTGCTGGCATTGGCGTTGCACTTTTTACAGTAATACCTGTCAGACGGGGGCAACTTCTCTGCACAGAGGGTGTTGTCAGCTCCTGGATGCTCACCCATCTCCTCAGTTCTCAGGCCAAAGTAGGAGTTAATTAAGTAGTGAAAATGTGCTACCAGCACATGCTTCTTCATGCTGTAGTACAGTGTGTTTGAAAAGTTACATTTTAAACATGTAAAACTTATCACATCACTCCTAGATGATTTAGTTTCACCTGAAATATTCACTGTGTAATTCTGGACTTTCCGAGCAGGTGCATGAAACATTCTGAAGTGCCTTCCCACAACTCTGGGTTGAGAGGAAAACACGCAATTTGGGCAAGGGATCACCAGCTCCTGGTCAATTTCATCTTCATGGTAACGATGTAAATGATTTTTGAATGAAGTAAGCACTTTTGTGGAGTATTTACAGAGGCTACAACAGTATGGTTTTGTTCGATATCTCTGTTAAAAAAAAAAGTCAAGCATAGTTTAATAAAACTACATAGTTTAATAAAAATTAGATGCTACACAATCTACAGTTAACAAGTAAACAATTTTTTTTCTTCTAACTTGCTGGATCTAGGACTGTGTTATAAGGAAAAGCACCTACAGATAACACACATCACAAAACCCTTTTCATTTTTTTTCCTAAAACACTTAAAAAATGTAACAACTATTCTCAGCATTTAGGCCATACATACAAACTGTGTTTGGTCCCCAAAACATAGCTACCTGAACCCTGTTTCCAAAGCCAGCCATTAAAATCACAAATCTCATTATTATACCCTGTACTCTGAATCAACTGCATCAATTGAACTCAATTCTCAGCAAGAAAAAATTACTTTCTCCCTTTCTCATTCCACTTTTCTTAGTTCCAAGTTGTTTTTACTCCAAATTCTAAAACTTCTGGAATGTTCTAACATAACCAAAATTGATAATTGTTAAACCGATCACCCGTCTTTCATTTCCCAGATTCCAAGAAAAGTTATGACCAACCTAGATAGCATAGTCAAAAGCAGAGACATTATTTTGCCGACTAAGGTCCGTCTAGTCAAGGCTATGGTTTTTCTTGTGGTCATGTATGAATGTGAGAGCTGGACTGTGAAGAAGGCTGAACACCGAAAAATTGATGCTTTTGAACTGTGGTGCTGGAGAAGACTCTTGAGAGTCCCCTGGACTGCAAGGAGATCCAACCAGTCCATTCTGAAGGAGATCAGCCCTGGGATTTCTTTGGAAGGAGTGAGGCTAAAGCTGAAACTCCAGTACTTTGGCCACCTCATGAGAAGAGTTGACTCATTGGAGAAGACTCTGATGCTGGGAGGGACTAGGGGCAGGAGGAGAAGGGGACAACCAAGGATGAGATGGCTGGATGGCATCGCGGACTCGATGGACGTGAGTCTGAGTGAACTCCAGGAGACGGTGATGAACAGGGAGGCCTGGCGTGCTGCGATTCATGGGATCGCAAAGAGTCGGACACGACTGAGCGACTGAACTGAACTGAAAGCTGAAACTCCAGTACTTTGGCCACCTCATGCGAAGAGCTGACTCATTGGAAAAGACTTTGATGATGGGAGGGATTCGGGGCAGGAGGAGAAGGGGACGACAGAGGACAAGATGGCTGGATGGCATCACGGACTCTATGAACGTGAATCTGAGTGAACTCTGGGAATTGGTGATGGTCAGGGAGGCCTGGCGTGCTGCGATTCATGGGGTCGCCAAGAGTCAGACACGACTGAGCGATTGAACTGAACTGAACTGAGGAGACAAATGGACAGTGACGACCACTGAAGACAGAGGGGCTGTGGCTCACTCACTGTGAATAAGCTGAGGTAAGTTCAAGCCACAGACTGCCACTCGGACAATGTGGTATCTCTGTGTAGGCAAATATGGGGAATTCAACAAACCTGGGGCACAAGAACAGACAATTGTACAACAGCTGGCCAACTGAGAAGCACAATGTGTTCTGACATCCGGGAAGCCTTGCTGGTCTGACGTGAGAGCAGCATGGCAGGCACCAGATCCCAGAGCTGGAGCACCAGAAAACACTGGGCCTAGCTTCACAAGCAGGAAGGCCGGGGCATGGACAGGTTAGACAACGGGGCAGAGGTCTTCCCGCTCTGCAGCTATTTCCCGCTGATGCAGTGGCCGCTGGCCACCCCCGTCCCTCCCAGACATGTGCCCAGAGACCACTCTCACACACACACATACATACAAATTCCCCTCCTGTGGGTTTTGTCACTCTCTCTGCTAGTCACGCAGTCTTCCTCTTGGGTCACTGATCAGAGAAAGCACCCAGACACATTCAACAACAGGTCAGTACTGCCTTTTCAGCAATTAAGAAATCCCAGGTTCTGGCACTTCCAGGAGAATCTATAAAAAACCTAGGGGACAACCAACCACACATCACATTGTAAAAAATATGTTTCACCAATTTGGACACACTTTGTTCTATGTTAATATCTCTGAAACCTGGAAACACCTTACAAATGACAGTTTAATGCTGAACTTTAGTTTCATCTGTGGTTCATTTAAAATGGAGTCTTCTTATACTCCACAAATACTGTATTGAAAAACCAGATACACCAGTTAAAGAGTCAATAGAACTAACAACTTGTTACTATCTGTTAGTACTGAACAGGAAAGATTTCTTAAATAAGACATCATAAATACAATCCATAATAGAAAATACATGCCTCCTGAGAAATCTGTAAGCTGATCAAAAAGCAACAGTTAGAACCGGACATGAAACAACAGACTGGTTCAAAATTGGGAAAGGAGTACATCAAGGCTGTATACTGTCACCCTCCTTCTTTAACTTCGATGCAGAGTACATCATGCAAAATACCAGGCTGGAGGAAGCATAAGCTGGAATCAAGGTGATGTGAAATATCAATAACCTCAGATATTCAGGCAACACCACCCTAATGGCAGAAAGCAAACAGGAACTAAAGAGCCTCTTGCTGCTGCTGCTGCTAAGTCGCTTCAGTTGTGTCCAACTCTGTGCGACACCACAGACGGCAGCCCACTAGGCTCCTCTGTCTCTGGGATTCTCCAGGCAAGAACACTGGAGTGGGTTGCCATTTCCTTCTCCAATGCATGAAAGTGAAAAGTCAAAGTGAAGTCACTCAGTCATGTCCGACTCTTAGCGACCCCATGGACTGCAGCCTACCTGATGAAGGTCAAAGAGGAATGTAAAAGCTGGCTTAAAAACTTAACATTCAAAAAACGAAGATCATGGCATCTGGCCCCATCGCTTCATGGCAAATAGATGAGGGGAAAAAAGGCAACAGTGACAGACTTTTATTTTCTTGGGCTCTAAAATCACTGCTGATGTTGACTGTAGCCATGAAATTAAAAAACACTTGCTCCTTGGAAGAAAATCTACGACAAACCTAGATACCATATTAAAGAGCAGAGACATAACTTTGCCAACAAAGATCTGTCTAGTTACGGTTTTTCCAGTAGCCATATATGGCTGTGAGTGTTGGACCATAAAGAAGGCTGAGAGTCAAAGAATTGATGCTTTCAACTGTAATGCAGGAGAAGACTGTTCAGAGTCCCTTGGACTGCAAGGAAATCAAACCAGTCAATCCTAAAGGAAATCGACCCTGAATATTCATTAGAAGGATTGATACTGAAGCTGAAGCTCCAAAACTTTGGCCACCTGATGCAAAGAGCCGACTCACTGGAAAAGACTCCAATGCTGGGAAAGATTGAGGGCAGGAGAAGAAGGGGATGACAGAGGATAAGATTGTTGGATGGCATCGTCAACTCAATGGACATGAGTTTGAGCAAACTTTGGGCGATGGTGGATGGACTGGGAAGCCTGGTGTGCTGCAGTCCGTGGGGTTGCCAAGAGTCAGACATGACTGAGTGAATGAACAACAGTAGAAAAAAAATTATAAACAGGATTTTATCAAAGTAAGAAATCTTCTCTTTGAAAGATACTTTAAAAGATAAAAAGACAAACCACAGGCTAGAAGACAATATTTACAAACCACATATCTAATAAAGGACTTGTGTCCATAAAACACACTGTGGACATGTTCAAGTCTCAGTAAGGAAACATATGACCCAATTTTTAGAAAACTGGCAAAACATTTGAGAGTTGAATACTTTAAACTAAAGAGGGTATCCAGATGCCAAAGAAACACACATAAAGATGCTCAACATTGTTAGTCACTAGGGAGATGCATATTAAAACCAGAGAAGACACCACTACAAGCCTATTAAAATGGAAAATAAGCAGTTAAATCCAAAAGCACAAAAACCGTGACAGAGTCCAGTGAGGACGCAAAGCAGCCGCGACACCCACCACTGGTGGGAAAGCAACATGGTACAGCCACTAGGCAAATATGGGGAATTCAACAAACCTGGGGCACAAGAACAGACAATTGTACAACAGCTGGCCAACTGAGAAGCACAATGTGTTCTGACATCCGGGAAGCCTTGCTGGTCTGACGTGAGAGCAGCATGGCAGGCACCAGATCCCAGAGCTGGAGCACCAGAAAACACTGGGCCTAGCTTCACAAGCAGGAAGGCCGGGGCATGGACAGGTTAGACAACGGGGCAGAGGTCTTCCCGCTCTGCAGCTATTTCCCGCTGATGCAGTGGCCGCTGGCCACCCCCGTCCCTCCCAGACATGTGCCCAGAGACCACTCTCACACACACACATACATACAAATTCCCCTCCTGTGGGTTTTGTCACTCTCTCTGCTAGTCACGCAGTCTTCCTCTTGGGTCACTGATCAGAGAAAGCACCCAGACACATTCAACAACAGGTCAGTACTGCCTTTTCAGCAATTAAGAAATCCCAGGTTCTGGCACTTCCAGGAGAATCTATAAAAAACCTAGGGGACAACCAACCACACATCACATTGTAAAAAATATGTTTCACCAATTTGGACACACTTTGTTCTATGTTAATATCTCTGAAACCTGGAAACACCTTACAAATGACAGTTTAATGCTGAACTTTAGTTTCATCTGTGGTTCATTTAAAATGGAGTCTTCTTATACTCCACAAATACTGTATTGAAAAACCAGATACACCAGTTAAAGAGTCAATAGAACTAACAACTTGTTACTATCTGTTAGTACTGAACAGGAAAGATTTCTTAAATAAGACATCATAAATACAATCCATAATAGAAAATACATGCCTCCTGAGAAATCTGTAAGCTGATCAAAAAGCAACAGTTAGAACCGGACATGAAACAACAGACTGGTTCAAAATTGGGAAAGGAGTACATCAAGGCTGTATACTGTCACCCTCCTTCTTTAACTTCGATGCAGAGTACATCATGCAAAATACCAGGCTGGAGGAAGCATAAGCTGGAATCAAGGTGATGTGAAATATCAATAACCTCAGATATTCAGGCAACACCACCCTAATGGCAGAAAGCAAACAGGAACTAAAGAGCCTCTTGCTGCTGCTGCTGCTAAGTCGCTTCAGTTGTGTCCAACTCTGTGCGACACCACAGACGGCAGCCCACTAGGCTCCTCTGTCTCTGGGATTCTCCAGGCAAGAACACTGGAGTGGGTTGCCATTTCCTTCTCCAATGCATGAAAGTGAAAAGTCAAAGTGAAGTCACTCAGTCATGTCCGACTCTTAGCGACCCCATGGACTGCAGCCTACCTGATGAAGGTCAAAGAGGAATGTAAAAGCTGGCTTAAAAACTTAACATTCAAAAAACGAAGATCATGGCATCTGGCCCCATCGCTTCATGGCAAATAGATGAGGGGAAAAAAGGCAACAGTGACAGACTTTTATTTTCTTGGGCTCTAAAATCACTGCTGATGTTGACTGTAGCCATGAAATTAAAAAACACTTGCTCCTTGGAAGAAAATCTACGACAAACCTAGATACCATATTAAAGAGCAGAGACATAACTTTGCCAACAAAGATCTGTCTAGTTACGGTTTTTCCAGTAGCCATATATGGCTGTGAGTGTTGGACCATAAAGAAGGCTGAGAGTCAAAGAATTGATGCTTTCAACTGTAATGCAGGAGAAGACTGTTCAGAGTCCCTTGGACTGCAAGGAAATCAAACCAGTCAATCCTAAAGGAAATCGACCCTGAATATTCATTAGAAGGATTGATACTGAAGCTGAAGCTCCAAAACTTTGGCCACCTGATGCAAAGAGCCGACTCACTGGAAAAGACTCCAATGCTGGGAAAGATTGAGGGCAGGAGAAGAAGGGGATGACAGAGGATAAGATTGTTGGATGGCATCGTCAACTCAATGGACATGAGTTTGAGCAAACTTTGGGAGATGGTGGATGGACTGGGAAGCCTGGTGTGCTGCAGTCCGTGGGGTTGCCAAGAGTCAGACATGACTGAGTGAATGAACAACAGTAGAAAAAAAATTATAAACAGGATTTTATCAAAGTAAGAAATCTTCTCTTTGAAAGATACTTTAAAAGATAAAAAGACAAACCACAGGCTAGAAGACAATATTTACAAACCACATATCTAATAAAGGACTTGTGTCCATAAAACACACTGTGGACATGTTCAAGTCTCAGTAAGGAAACATATGACCCAATTTTTAGAAAACTGGCAAAACATTTGAGAGTTGAATACTTTAAACTAAAGAGGGTATCCAGATGCCAAAGAAACACACATAAAGATGCTCAACATTGTTAGTCACTAGGGAGATGCATATTAAAACCAGAGAAGACACCACTACAAGCCTATTAAAATGGAAAATAAGCAGTTAAATCCAAAAGCACAAAAACCGTGACAGAGTCCAGTGAGGACGCAAAGCAGCCGCGACACCCACCACTGGTGGGAAAGCAACATGGTACAGCCACTTTGGAAGAGTCCGGCAGTTTGTTACAGAGATGGACCATATAGTGTACAACCCAGCAAGCTCACACCTGGCAATTACCCAAGAGAAGTGAAAGCAAATGTTTAGAGAAAAACCTGTATGTCAAAGTTCTAGGAAAGTGATCAATCAGAAATAACTGGAGTGTGAGACCTTAGTTTACTGTAAGAGAAAAACAACCAAGGAGCGAAGGAGAAAGAAGTGGAGTCAGGCATCCTGGGCACTACAGGATGCCTTGTCTCCAAGATCATCCTTGTCTCCCCATCTGCCTAAGGCCATGTCTTCAGGTCCCGTTAACAGCTGGGCTTCATTTCCAACATAACACGAGCATCTCCATCCCAATCCCAGATATCTAGCACATCTCATTTCTCTGCAGCATGAGCCACATAATCCAGCCAAGTAGCACATTCCTGCTACAGTGGCCGAAAAACTGTCTTTGTTCAAAAATCCTATTTCCCAGACACAAATTAAAGAAGGCTATCTACAAATGCAGAGCAAGGTACTAAAACTAGCAGGTAACACAGCCTCTACCACACCAGGTAACAGTGGTTTATTTTTTCTGAATATGGTACCTATTTAACATATTCAATCTCCACTATTTCATATTGTTAAACTTTTTGTGCCTATTCACACAAACAAAAACATAAACTCCCTAAGGAAAAGAACCCTAACTTTCACCTCTTTGCATTAAGCACTCAGAAAGTTGTAGCAGGAATTCAAAAAATGTTTCTTGATGAAGAGCATGTAATTATACATTATATTGTATGTTACATATAATCTTTTAGGAATTCAGATGAGAAAAATCAGAGAGGCCTAAGAAAATATTCACGAAGCCAAGGTATTCAAAACAAGGCATATTTGAAAAGCCATGAGCTGTTCTGAGCAGAATAGCCAAATCAGAGCGATTTCAAGGAATCTTGTGTCTGTTGGTAGAGAGGGGAATGTTGGGTCAAGGAAGGAAAGAGACACAGAACAGGCAGAAAGCAGGACTCAAGAGGACAAGGTGACAAGAGAAATGTTTACAAATAAAATTCTGACAGAGAAACGACTGACGAGTTACAGAAAGCTTTTTTAAGCCAGAATTCTCAAGGGCAACGCTATTTGGACAAATGGGCGGGGGAGGCAATGAGTGGAGGCTGGTCCCCTTGGGGCAAGCTGCCTGGAAGTGCTAACCTAGCGGCTGGGCGGCAGGAAGGTTTTCCAGAGGAAACACTGTAACAGAGAATTCAGCAGTATGTCACATGGTTTAGCTGGAATCTGCTTAACTATGAGGTTTCAAATTTATTATAAATTGTGTTCCCTGATTCAAACTCCATATTTTTAACTTTTGAAACCACAATGTATGCTCATACTTGAAGTCATTTCTTTTTACTCAGAATAGTTACATAACTCAGAAGCCCTTCTTATATCAGAGGCATATAATAATAATATAATAATTTCACTGTATCACTTCATCAACTTTATATGCAGAGAACTCTCATAGCATCAACAATCCTGTATTATAAAACATTTAACTTTTTCTACTTCCCTAAATGTTTACATTATACCCTCCTCCTCCCTTTCATTCATCTGCAACCCTGAAACACGTGATGTTCCTCAAAACTAAACCAACACTTACCCCACGTTCTGAGGAAACATGAAAATTGGAAATAAAAATACATACCACTTTCTTTCCAGAAGGTTCCCACAGAGAAATATCTCCCCATGATGTGTTATAAAAGTACTTCTCTCCTGGGTCAAAGCCTTTAAGGTCCTTTTAGAAAGGGAAAAAAACAGAGATTATTACGTAATTTCAGAAGATAAAGAAGAACCCAATGGGATTCTTTGGCACTTAAGAAATCTACATGCAAGGGACTTCCCTGGTGGACCAGTATCCAAGCACTCCCAATGCAAGGAGCACAGGTTCAATCCCTGTCAGGGAAGTGAGATCCCCTATGCTGCACACTGCGGAAAGGGAGGGAGGGAGAGAAAGTAAGAAAGGGAAATCTACGTGGGAAAACTGAAATGAAAATATATCCCATGGCAAACTCTGACAGAGTTCCCATCAAGCTGGAGACCTGGGGAAAATGCCGAAATAATCCAAGTTAATACTACAGCTTCTGTACTTCAGCAGCTGCCTTTCAATTTATGTCAAGTCCTTACAGAGTTTATACTTAGTAAATGTATCTTCTGAGTTTCACGGTGTCTTAAATTCAATACATTTTTTTCTTCCTTTCCCACACTTTCTTGTTTGCGCTTCATTAAACTGTCCTATTAGAGAGCTGATTTCCTTCCTGGCCACACTTGCTGGGGTGCTGGATTCTTTCCATGTCTTCAGTCTTCCATACGGGGAAGGCAATGGCACCCCACCCCAGTACTCTTGCCTGGAAAATCCAATGGACGGAGTAGCCTGGTGGGCTGCAGTCCATGGGGTCGCTAACAGTCGGACAGACTGAGCGACTTCACTTTCACTTTTCTCTTCCATGCATTGGAGAAGGAAATGGCAACCCACTCCAGTATTCTTGCCTGGAGAATCCCAGGGATGGGGGAGCCTGGTGGGCTGCCGTCCATGGGGTCACACAGAGTCAGACACGACTGAAGTGACTTAGCAGCAGCAGCCTTCCATAAGTTCAAAAACATACTAAATATATATATATGTGTGTAGTTTTAAAAATACATTCTTATAAGAAATAAGCAGATGAGATTTCCCACAATTAATTTCTGAAAAGAGAAAAACCACATGAGCAAACACTGTCTTCCCAGTGTGAGCCCCATGGAGAAACCCATCTGGGGTGGGATGACGTGGGCACACCAAGTGTTGGTAAGAAGTCAGACGGTGAATACGTAAGGCTTCGCCAGCAAGCAGTCTGTCTGAAACAACTCAAGCTCACCACCGTGCACAAAAGCAGCCACAGATAGTACATAAACACAGACAAGCAAAGCTGTATTTCAAGAATTTTATTTACAAAATAGACAGCAAGCCAGATTTGGCCCAGTTTGCCTACCTCTAGTCTAAACACTCAAATAGGAAGTAGAGAATATCAGACTGAGTTAAAAACCACAATCCAATTATATATTGACTGACTAGTTCAAAATCAGGGATGGAATACAAGGCTGCATACTGTCGCCCTGCTTATTTAACTTCTTTGCAGAGTACATCATCCAAAATGTCAGGCTAGATGAATTCACAAACTGGAATCAAGACTGCTGGGATTCATCAACCTCAGATATGTAGATGATACCACTCTAGTGGCAGAAAGTGAAGAAGAACTAAAGAGCCTTTTGATGAGGGTGAAAAAGGAGGGTAAAAAAGCTGGCTTAACACTAAACATTAAAAAAACTAAGATCATGATATCCAGTCCCATCGCTTCATGCCAACTAGAAGGTGAAAAAGTGGAAGCAGTGACAGATTTTACTTTCTTCGGCTCCAAAATCCCTGTAGACGGTGACCACAGCCATGAAATTAAAAGATGCCTGCTCCTTGGAAGAAAATCTACAACAACCCTAGACAATGTTATTAAAAGGCACACATCATCTTGCCGGCAAAGGTCCATTGCGTGAAAGCTATGGTTTTTCCAGCAGTCATGTACGGATGAGAGAGTTGGACCATAAAGAAGGCTGAGCACCAAAGACCTGCTTTCAAACTGTGGCGTTGGAGAAGACGAATGAGAGTCCCTTGGACAGCAAGATCAAACCAGTCCTAAAGGAAATCAGCCCTGAATATGGAAGGACTGTGGCTGAAGCTCCAATACTCTGGCCAAGTGATACAAAGGGCAGACGCACTGGAAAAGACCCTGATGCTAGGAAAGACTGAGGAAAAGATGAAGTGGGTGGCAGAGGATGAGATGGTTAAGACAGCACCACCAGCAAGAACTTGAGCAAACTCCAGGAGACAGTGGAGGACAGAGGAGCCTGGCATGTTACAGTCCATGAGGTCGCAAAGAGTAGGACACAGCTCAAGAGGCTGAACAGCAACAATTATATGCTGTCCACAAAAATTTCACTTCAAATACAACACCATAGCGAGGTCAAAGATAAAAAGAAGGAAATCCACGCCATGCGGCCACTACTCCAAAAAAGCTGACATAGGTCACCAGTGTCAGAAAGAGAGGGGAGGACTTTTTCCAGTGGCAAGTGGCTAAGAATCCGCCTGCCAATGCGAGGGACACCAGTCCAATCCCTGGTCCAGGAAGTCTCCACATGCCGGGGTGCGACCAAGCCCACACCTGCAACTGCTGAAGCCCTCGCGCCTAGAGCCCGTTCTCTGCAGCAAGGGAAGCCGCCACAACGGAAGTCAGCACCCTGCGGCGGCAAAGCCCGCGCTCGCCGCACCTAGAGAAAGCCTGTACAGAGCACCGGAAACCCAGCACGGCCAAAAATAGACAGACACCACTATGGTTCCTACAGATGAGAAAATGCAATGAACACCAAAATGGCAATAATTCGACCAATTAAACTGATAAGGACACATCGCTCAAAAGAACATAAGAAAAAGCTCACTCAGGAAAATCAGATAACCCGATAGCCTGATGTCTAGTGTAGAAACTGACTTCATAACTAAAGCCCTTCCCACAAAGGAAACTCCAATTCCAGACAGCTTCACTGAGAATTCTACTAAACATGGTATTATCAATTCTACATAGACTCTTCCAGAAAGTAAAAAGGAAGAAACAACTCTCAATTCATTTCACAAGGCTGGCCAAGATTTGACAAAGATGTAACAGAAAATGAAAACTACAGACTGTACCCTTCAAGAACATAGATGAAAAATCCTTAACAAAATGTTTGCAAATCAAACCACATACTAAAAAGGACCAAGTGAGATTTATCCCAGGGATAGAGGTTGGTTTAACAATTTTTCTTAAAAAATAAAAACCATGTAATTCACTAGACTAAAAAAAGAAAATTGTATTAATATAGAAAAGTCATCTGACAAAATCCAACCATCAGTCAATAATTTCTGCTCTAAGCAAACTAAGAATAAGGAACTTTCTCAACCTGAAAAGGGGATCTCCCAAAAACATGTAGCTAACAACTATGCTGAATGGTAACAAAGAACATTCTTACATCAATTTTAGGTTTCATTTCAAAAATTTTTTGAAAACCAACACTATCGAAAGTTAGTAAGGATGTGGAGCAAGGGAAACCCTCCCACACTGCTGACAGGAGTGTGAAATCACACAACTTACTTTGGATAATACCAAATCTAGGTATTGATCCAAGAAATATCAAAACAGCTGTCCACAAAACACACTTTTACAAGAATATTTGAAAAAAAAAAGTGCTAGCTGCTCAGCTGTGTCCGGCTCTTTGTGACCCCACCAGGCTCCTCTGTCCATGGTATTCTCCAGGCGATACTAGGGTAGGCAGCCATTCCCTTTTCCAGGGGATCTTCCTGACCCAGGATCAAAACCACATCACCTGCACTGCAGGCAGACTCTTTACCATCTGAGCCACCAGGGAAGCTCTCTAAGTATATTTATAAGAACCTTACTCATAATAACCCCAAACCAGAAACAGCCTAGGTGTTCACATTAGAAGAATCAACTACTCACAGAATGGGATCCTCCTCAGCAACAAAAACAACCAGCTACAGAGAAACAACACAGAAGAATCTTCCCCAGGAGCACCTATAATTTCACTCATATAACACATCAGACAGGCAAATCTCATCCACAGCGAAAATTTTCAGCATGATGGTAACCAGTGGGGTGGGGTGGGGTGGGGTCTGACTTCCACACTGGATCCTGTGCCCTGACAGGGGCTTGTACTGCATAAGTCAGGGCATTTCCAAACCCATCAACTGGAGACGGCTACGGTGTATCTCACAAACACATAAATTCCCCTCCCACTAAAAGCTGTAAAGAAATACTAAACTTGTGTTATGATACACCTATGCTGAAAGAGTTTAAGGGCAAATTTATCAATGCCTGAAACTTAGAAATGCATCAAAGTAGAAGATAGAAGGACTTCCCTGGTGGTCCAATGGCTAACACTCTGCACTCCCAGTGCATGGGGCCTGGGTTCAATTCCTGGTCAGAGAACTAGATCAGATCCCACATGCTGAAACTAAAGATCCCACATGTTGCAACTAAGACCCAGTGAAGCCAAACATAACTTTTTTTTAATAAGGTTGAAAAATGGGTATATATACATATGCATGTTAATTTTATAGAATTTAAGTGGTAGATACATGGGTTTTCATGGTACAATCCTTTCAGTACTTCTGTAGGCTTCACTTTTTCATAAGGAAGTTCTGGAAAAGGAAGAAGTAAGCAGTAATGTTCTATTGCAGGAGATAAAAAAGGTTTAAGGGAAGAAGTGCTTTCCACTGTCAGATGCAGGAAAAAAAAGAGCTAGTATGGGCTTCCCTGGTGGCTCAGGCGTAAAGAATCCGCCTGCCAAGCAAGAGACATAGGTTCAATCCCTGGGTCGGGAATATCCCCTGGAGGAGGAAATGGCAACCCACTCCAGTGTTCTTGCCTGGGAAACACCATGGACAAAGGAGCCTGGTGGGCGACAGTCCATGGGGTCAGAAAAGAGTCAGATTCAATTTGTGACTAAAGAACAAGAAAACCCAATTATTAGGAAATAAACAGATTAACTATTTCCATATTTTTTGTAGATTAAGATATAGGACTATAGTATAACACATTTAAAAATCTGTTTATACATATAATGATCTCAGAAGATTGTCACAGGAGTGGGTTTAGTGCACCCTTTTTTAAAGCTTCCCTAAATCAGATGCAACAACCTCAAATTTGCAAACACTGGTTTAAATGTTCCGACCTGATCCAATAGTTGATGCACAGAAATTAAGTGTGGGTGCTGCCTCAGAAATGGCAGCTCTGCGTAGAGCAGCAGAAAGCAACACAGTGTGGTGCAGTGCAGCAAGAGCAGGAGCAGCCAAACTTCCAGGCCAAAAGCAGGCTGTCCCGAGAGCTTCCAAACGCAGGGCCGGGGCCACGGAGAGCTCCAGGGAGGGCAGCACCACAGAAGACTGAGAAGAAAGGCTTGCAAAGTGACCATCCGCAAGCCACAAGGGCAACTATGACCATGGATCCAAATTTCTACCAGATGGTCAACCTGAACTGCTTCTAGCTCATGTTGCTCAATAAATCTGACAGATACTTTAACCAAGGGACCTTCTATTTCTAAATCCCCTTTTCCTACCACTTCTTTAAAGATTTCCGGCCTCCATGTGGCAGTATTTGTATCTCTGATAGTTGCTAATTGCGAAAACACAGGATGACAAAAGCTGCTAGGAACAGTTTTTAATTTTTTTAATTTATTTATTTTTGGCTGCACTTGGTCTTCGTGGCTGCTTTCTCTAGCTGTGGCAAGCAGAGCCTGCTCTCCAGCTGTGGTGCACTGGCTTCTCTGGATGCAGAGCATGGGCTCCAGGGCCTGTGGGCTTCAATAGCTTCAGCTCGTGGACTCAGCACTTGCAGCTCGCCAGCTCTAAAACGCAGGCTCAATGGCTGTGGTGCACAGGCCAAGCTGCCCCACACCATGTGGAATCCTCTTGGACCAGGAACTGAACCCCATTTTCAATTCTCAGATAATGCTTCATTTACCTATGAATTTTTAGCCACCAGAAAAACTGTAATAACTCCCAAATAACTTCATGACTCCTCAAGGGTTCACATCATATATTAGCAATCTCTACCCTAAGCCGGGGAAGGCAATGGCACCCCACCCCAGTACTCTTGCCTGGAAAATCCAATGGACGGAGTAGCCTGGTGGGCTGCAGTCCATGGGGTCGCTACCAGTCGGACAGACTGAGCGACTTCACTTTCACTTTTCTCTTTCATGCATTGGAGAAGGAAATGGCAACCCACTCCAGTATTCTTGCCTGGAGAATCCCAGGGATGGGGGAGCCTGGTGGGCTGCCATCTATGGGGTCACACAGAGTCAGACACAACTGAAGTGACTTAGCAGCAGCAGCAGCTACCCTAAGCAGCACACACATACACGGAAAGAACATCTAATGTCTCTTCCACTTTTCTGATCCCACCAGTTAGGTGTGTGTGTGTGTTTAAACTGAACAACCGGTACTAGTCTCCTCTGCATTTTAATGAGATTCAGGACTGACCCTGACTAACTAGAGTGACCAAGCACCAGTATGACTGGGACTGATCTCTGTTGTGGGTCCAGCACATTCAAGATATGCCACTTACTCTCCTAGCACAAGTTCTGAAAAGAAAAGTTTTTTTAAGGTTTTACATGAGGAAATGTGAGTAAAATAATGAGATAATTGATGTGACTATTTTACAGCATTAAAATGTAATTCTGGGGAAGCTCACATGATATGAGTCTCAGCATCCTGGTGTTCACAACCGAATAGTTTGCTGACTGCATACCAAAATTAAAACAACCTGAGAACTGAACAAAGATACAAAAAGAGATAATCAAAGAAACCAAAAGTTGTTTCTTTGAAAAGATCAACAAAATTTACAAATGTTTAGCTAGACTGACAGAAAAAAGAGAGAAGATAAAAATAAGTAAAACCAGAAATGAAAGTGGGTGTTTTACAACTGACCTTACAGAAATAAAAGGATTAGATGAAAATACTAGCAATAACTGTATACAAACAAAATAGATAAACTAAATGAAATAGACAAACTCCTAAAACCACATTATGCAAACTTATTCAAGAAACAGAAAATTTCAACAGACCTATAACAAGTAGAGATTGAATCAAAAGGCATAATCAAAAATATCAAAACAAAGAAAAGTCCAGGGCCAGATGGCTTCATTGATTAATTCTACCAAATATTTAAAGAAGAATTAACACCAGTTCTTCTCAAACTCTTCTCCCCACAACAGGAGGTAATACTTCCTAATTCATTTTACATGGCCAGCATTACATAACAGAGCTAAACAGACATCACAAGAAAAGAAAATTACAAATATTCTTTATGAATAAAAATGAAAACTCCGTAATGGATACTAATGAACAAAACCCTACAGTGATTACAGATTATACACTATGACCAAGTGGGATTTATATCAGGAATGCCAGCAGAGGCAGCATAAGAAAATCCATCAGTGTAATATACCAAACATAACAGAACAAAGGGGAGAAAAACCCACACAACTACCTCAAGTGGCAGAGAAAACATCTGACAAAATCCAACACCCTTTCATGATTAAGAAAACACTCAGAAAAGTAGAAGAGAACTTTCTCAACATGACAAAAGGCACTGATGGACACCATGATACTCGACAGTGAGAGACCAAAAGTGTTCCCCCAAATGCTGCGAACAAGACAAGGACGCCTGCTTTCACCACTGCTATTCAGTATTGCCCTGGAGCCCTAGCCAGAGCTCTTAGACAAGAAAAATAAAAGGTATCCACAATGAAAGGGAAGAAATATAACATTCTATTCACAGGTGATATGATCCTATTAAGAATCCAAAGTGGGGCTTCCCTAGTGGCTGAGTAGTAAAGAATCTTCCTGCCAATGTAAGAGACATGGGTTCAATCCCAGAAGATCCCACATGCCGAAGAGCAAATAAGCCCGTGTGCCACAACTACTGAGCCTGTGCTCCAGAGCCCGGGAGCCGCAAATACTGAGCCACGTGCTACAGCTACTGAAGCCCCAGCACCCTGGAGCCCGTGGTCTGCAACAAGACACGACACCACAATGAGAAGCCTGCATACCACAACTAGAGAGTAGTCCCCACCCTCTGAAACTGGAGACAATCTGTGTGCAACAGTGAAGACCCAGCACAGCCAAAAAAAAGAATCCAAGAAAGCTACCAGAGGTAATAATAAATCCTGTAAAAATGCCAGGTACAAAATGAACATACATAAGTTAGTTGTTTTTCCATAAACTTGTAATGAAAAATCTGAAAAGGAAATTAAGATAACAATTTCATTTACAATACCATCTAAAATAACAAAATGCCTAGGTATAAATATAACCAAGGAGGTGAAAGTCTTGTAGACTTAAAACTACAAAACATTATTGAAAGACATTAAAGATCTAAATAAATAAAAACACATCCTTTATTCATGAGTAGGAATGCTGCCAAGATGTCAATACTATCCAGCGTGATCTACAATATAATGCCAATCAAAATTCCGATAGTCTGGCAGAAATAGAAACTCCAATCCTTAAGTTCATATGGAATTGAAAGGGGCCCCTAACAGCCTAAACAATATTGGGGGAAAGAAAAAATCGGGGAAGGCAATGGCACCCCACCCCAGTACTCTTGCCTGGAAAATCCAATGGACGGAGTAGCCTGGTGGGCTGCAGTCCATGGGGTCGCTAACAGTCGGACAGACTGAGCGACTTCACTTTCACTTTTCTCTTTCATGCATTGGAGAAGGAAATGGCAACCCACTCCAGTATTCTTGCCTGGAGAATCCCAGGGATGGGGGAGCCTGGTGGGCTGCCATCTATGGGGTCACACAGAGTCAGACACGACTGAAGTGACTTAGCAGCAGCAGCAGCTACCCTAAGCAGCACACACATACACGGAAAGAACATCTAATGTCTCTTCCACTTTTCTGATCCCACCAGTTAGGTGTGTGTGTGTGTTTAAACTGAACAACCGGTACTAGTCTCCTCTGCATTTTAATGAGATTCAGGACTGACCCTGACTAACTAGAGTGACCAAGCACCAGTATGACTGGGACTGATCTCTGTTGTGGGTCCAGCACATTCAAGATATGCCACTTACTCTCCTAGCACAAGTTCTGAAAAGAAAAGTTTTTTTAAGGTTTTACATGAGGAAATGTGAGTAAAATAATGAGATAATTGATGTGACTATTTTACAGCATTAAAATGTAATTCTGGGGAAGCTCACATGATATGAGTCTCAGCATCCTGGTGTTCACAACCGAATAGTTTGCTGACTGCATACCAAAATTAAAACAACCTGAGAACTGAACAAAGATACAAAAAGAGATAATCAAAGAAACCAAAAGTTGTTTCTTTGAAAAGATCAACAAAATTTACAAATGTTTAGCTAGACTGACAGAAAAAAGAGAGAAGATAAAAATAAGTAAAACCAGAAATGAAAGTGGGTGTTTTACAACTGACCTTACAGAAATAAAAGGATTAGATGAAAATACTAGCAATAACTGTATACAAACAAAATAGATAAACTAAATGAAATAGACAAACTCCTAAAACCACATTATGCAAACTTATTCAAGAAACAGAAAATTTCAACAGACCTATAACAAGTAGAGATTGAATCAAAAGGCATAATCAAAAATATCAAAACAAAGAAAAGTCCAGGGCCAGATGGCTTCATTGATTAATTCTACCAAATATTTAAAGAAGAATTAACACCAGTTCTTCTCAAACTCTTCTCCCCACAACAGGAGGTAATACTTCCTAATTCATTTTACATGGCCAGCATTACATAACAGAGCTAAACAGACATCACAAGAAAAGAAAATTACAAATATTCTTTATGAATAAAAATGAAAACTCCGTAATGGATACTAATGAACAAAACCCTACAGTGATTACAGATTATACACTATGACCAAGTGGGATTTATATCAGGAATGCCAGCAGAGGCAGCATAAGAAAATCCATCAGTGTAATATACCAAACATAACAGAACAAAGGGGAGAAAAACCCACACAACTACCTCAAGTGGCAGAGAAAACATCTGACAAAATCCAACACCCTTTCATGATTAAGAAAACACTCAGAAAAGTAGAAGAGAACTTTCTCAACATGACAAAAGGCACTGATGGACACCATGATACTCGACAGTGAGAGACCAAAAGTGTTCCCCCAAATGCTGCGAACAAGACAAGGACGCCTGCTTTCACCACTGCTATTCAGTATTGCCCTGGAGCCCTAGCCAGAGCTCTTAGACAAGAAAAATAAAAGGTATCCACAATGAAAGGGAAGAAATATAACTTTCTATTCACAGGTGATATGATCCTATTAAGAATCCAAAGTGGGGCTTCCCTAGTGGCTGAGTAGTAAAGAATCTTCCTGCCAATGTAAGAGACATGGGTTCAATCCCAGAAGATCCCACATGCCGAAGAGCAAATAAGCCCGTGTGCCACAACTACTGAGCCTGTGCTCCAGAGCCCGGGAGCCGCAAATACTGAGCCACGTGCTACAGCTACTGAAGCCCCAGCACCCTGGAGCCCGTGGTCTGCAACAAGACACGACACCACAATGAGAAGCCTGCATACCACAACTAGAGAGTAGTCCCCACCCTCTGAAACTGGAGACAATCTGTGTGCAACAGTGAAGACCCAGCACAGCCAAAAAAAAGAATCCAAGAAAGCTACCAGAGGTAATAATAAATCCTGTAAAAATGCCAGGTACAAAATGAACATACATAAGTTAGTTGTTTTTCCATAAACTTGTAATGAAAAATCTGAAAAGGAAATTAAGATAACAATTTCATTTACAATACCATCTAAAATAACAAAATGCCTAGGTATAAATATAACCAAGGAGGTGAAAGTCTTGTAGACTTAAAACTACAAAACATTATTGAAAGACATTAAAGATCTAAATAAATAAAAACACATCCTTTATTCATGAGTAGGAATGCTGCCAAGATGTCAATACTATCCAGCGTGATCTACAATATAATGCCAATCAAAATTCCGATAGTCTGGCAGAAATAGAAACTCCAATCCTTAAGTTCATATGGAATTGAAAGGGGCCCCTAACAGCCTAAACAATATTGGGGGAAAGAAAAAACAAAGAAGTTGAACAACTCACACTTTCCAACTTCAAAACTTAACACAAAACTATGGTAATCAAAACACTGTACTACTAGTGTAAGGACAAACATACAGATCAATGAAAGAGAACTGAGAGTTCAGAAATAAATCCATGTAGCTATGGCCAAATCATTTTCTACAAAGCTACCAATTCCACTCAATGGGAGAAAATTAGTGAAATCAATGGCTCCAGAACAACTGGATTTCCACGTGCAAAAGAACGAAGGTGGACCCTTGCGTCACACCACATACAACATTAATACAGATCAACAACCTAAACAAAAAGAACTACAACCGTCACACTCTTAGAAGAAAACACAGAAAATCTTAACTTGCATCTGGCAATGGCTTCTCAGATGCAACAGAGAAAGCACTGCAAACACAGAAACAGGACTCCATCAAAACATAAAACTTTTGTGCATCAAAAGATACTATCAAGAAAGTAAAAAGAGAATGGGAGAAAACATCTACAAATGGGAGAAAACATCTACAAATCATACCTACATATCTACAAATCATGCCATTTCCTTCTCCAATGAAAGAAAGTGAAAAGTGAAAGTGAAGTCGCTCAGTCATGTCCGACTCCTAGCGACCCCATGTACTGCAGCCTAGCAGGCTCCTCTGTCCATGGGATTTTCCAAGCAAGAGTATTGGAGTGGGGTGCCATTGCCTTCTCTGATAAAGCTACATAGCAAACTTTATTTAACAATTTTTATTTCTTTATGCCGGCCATATATTCTCAAGTTATAAAATTCTATGAGAACAGAATTCATCATAACAAATGTGACTGTGACTTTAATTTTTAAACTTCTGTAAGACTGCATGTATTAAATTCACAAATCAAAAAAGACAAAAGAAAACAAACAACCCTACCGTACAAGTATGCATCCCCATTTGGAATTACTCTAATACTGAAAAACTGATTTAGTCTTTTTCTGTTAAAAAAATTTAAATAATTCAACATATTCCCCTCAAAGATCAAAAACAAATATATGCTGCAACTAAAGGCTGTATATTGTCACCCTGCTTATTTAACTTATATGCAGAGTACATCATGAGAAACGCTGGGCTGGATGAAGCACAAGCTGGAATCAAGACTGCCGGGAGAAATATCAATAACCTCAGATATGCAGATGACACCACCCTATGGCAGAAAGTGAAGAGGAACTAAAGAGCCTCTTGATGAAAGTGAAAGAGGAGAGTGAAAAAGTTGGCTTAAAGCTCAACATTCAGAAAACGAAGATCATGGCATCCAGTTCCATCAATTCATGGCAAATAGATGGGTTAACAGTGGCTGACTTTATTTTTCTGGGCTCCAAAATCACTGCAGATGGTGACTGCAACCATGAAATTAAAAGACGCTTACTCCTTGAAAGAAAAGTTATGACCAGCCTAGACAGCATATTAAAAAGCAGACATTACTTTGTCGACAAAAGTCCGTCTAGTCAAGGCTATGGTTTTTCCAGTGGTCATGTATGGATGTGAGAGTTGGACTATGAAGAAAGCTAAGCACCAAAGAATTGATGCTTTTGAACTGTGGTGTTGGAGAAGACTCTCGAGAGTCCCTTGGACTGCAAGGAGATCCAACCAGCCCATCCTAAAGGAGATCAGTCCTGGGTGTTCATTGGAAGGACTGATGCTGAAGCTGAAACTCCAATACTTTGGCTAACTGATACGAAGAGCTGACTCATTTGAAAAGACCCTGATGCTGGGAAAGATTGAGGGCAGGAGGAGAAGGGGACAACAGAGGATGAGATGGTTGGATGGCATCACTGACTCAATGGACATTGGTTTGGGTGGACTCCGGTAGTTGGTGATGGACAGGAAGGCCTGGTGTGCTGCGGTTCATGGGGTCGCAAAATGTCGGACACGACTGAGTGAGTGAACTGAATGACTATAAAGTCCCTCCTAAAAGTAACTAAAAACTGGAGCCTAAAGCAGTCATTTTAAACCATAAAGACATAAATAAGAAGGAATGCTGTTCTTGGGCCTCATTTTAAGAGGCAGCACTTTCCAACTTGAGGCAGCTGACCTTTTCAAAGTCCCATTCAGAGTCCCATTCAAAGAGTCCCCCTCAGCCCAGGGCCTCCACAGTTACTGTCTTCTCTTCACCCATTACCCGTGTCCTCTTACCTTCAACAGCTCCTTGCAGCTGTCAAGCCCAATGTCCACAAGAATGCTTTTCACCTTTTTCCGTACCTTCCTGATGTTGTCAAGATTCTCCACGGGAATTTGAAACATTTTTGAAATTTTCCTTTAAAGAAAACAAAATTATAGTAAGTGTATACACACACACACACACCCACACACACCCACACGGCGCTAGTGGTAAAGAACCCGCCTGCCAATGCAGGAGACATAAGAGACGTGGGTTCGTTCCCTGGGTCAGGAAGATCCCCTGAAGGAGGGCATGGCAGCCTACTCCAGTATTCTTGTCTGGAGAATCCCAGAGGAGCCTGGTGGGCTATAGTCCATAGGGTCAAAAAGACCCGGACACAACTGAAGCAACGTAGCACACATCCATATATACACACATACACATGTATGTGCATAAAATTTTTAACAGGGTAGGTAAAGAAAGCAGAGTAATTTTCAACAAATTATTCTGGGACAATTAGATTTCCACAATTAAAGAATAAGTTGGATTCTTTCCTATTAGTATTCACAAAAATTAATTCAAAATGAGTCCTATACATCCATGCATAAGTGAAAACTTTAAAACTCTCAGAAGATAACACAGGCATAAATTTTCATGACATTGGATTTGGCAACAGGTTCTCAGATATGATATCATAAAGCACTAGGAACAACAGAAAAAGTAGCCAAGTTGGACTTCATCAAATGAAAAACATATATGCTTCAAAGAAAACCATCAAAAAAATGAAAAGACAATCCACAACATGGGAGAAAACATTTGTAAATCTTATTTCTGATAAGGAACTTATACCCAGAATATATAAAAAAAACTCTGATGACAATAATTAAAGGACAAATATGCCAACTTAAAAACAGGAAAAGGATCTGGATACTTCTACAAAGACAATATACAAGTGGCCATTAAGCACTTAAGAATATGCTAAACAACATTAGCAAATAGAAAAGCAAATAGAAACCATCATGAGATAACTCGTCACACCAACTAGAATGGCTGTCAATCTTAAAAGAAGGAGCAGTACAGTGCTGGCATGGACGGGAAGAAAGCAGACCACCCCATGCACTGCTGGCAGTAATGGCAGAAACGTGGTGCAGCTGGTGTGGGAAAGTCCAGCAGGTCCTCAAGGGATTAAACATGCAAGTACCATATGAACCAGCAATACCACCTGAGAGAAATAAAAAACCTGCATCCAAACGAAACACTGCACAAGAATGTTCACAGCATCGTTACTCATAACAGTTAAAAACTTAAAAAGCGCAAATGTCCATCAACTGATAGATAAATAAAATTTGGTGTAGCCGAAGAATGGAATATTATTTGGCCATAAAAAGTGAAGTACTGATGCATGTTACACTGATAACCCTTGGGAAATATTATTCTAAGTGAAAGGCATCAAACACAAAGGACCACATATTATATGATTCAACTGACAGGAAATGTCCAGAATAGACAAAATTTACAGAGACAAAAAGGAGAACATTGGTTGCTTAGGGCTGAGGAGAATGTAAGGTGATGTGGACAAGGTTTCTTTCTGGAACAGTGACAATATTCTAAAATCGACTGTGGTGATGTCATGCACAACTCTGAATGTACTAAATAAAAACCACTGACTGTAAACTTTAAGCAGATGAACTGTACGGAATGTAAATTACATCTCAGTAATGCTGCTTTTGGAGAAGGAAATGGCAACCCACTCCAGTGTTCTTGCCTGGAGAATCCCAGGGACGGGGGAGCCTGGTGGGCTGCCGTCTATGGGGTCACACAGAGTCGGACACGACTGAAGTGACTTAGCAGCAGTAGCAATGCTGCTTTTGGGCTTTTCTAGGAGATCGGTTGGTAAAGAACTTGCCTACAATGCAGGAGACCCAGGTTTGATTCCTGAGTTGGGAAGATCCCCTGGAGAAGGAAATGGCACCCTACTCTAGCCATGGACAGAGGAGCCTGGTGGGCTACAATCCATAGGGTTGCAAGAGTTGGACACATCTTAGTAACTAAACCACCACCAACTCTGCTTTTAAAATATCTGAAAAGGCATAAAATTAAAATAAATCCTGTGGTAGCTGACCAGGATAAAAGGTACAGCTGTGACCTTATTATCTGTAATAAATATGGATTCTAAAAATATATATTTGTTAATGTGTATGTGTATATTGTACAGCTCAGGCCACTGCAAGAGCCTGGAAGCAGTTACACACCAGTAGCAGACCACGCCCTGGGCTCAAATCTTCCTTTCTAAATATCACTTTCCCTTAAAAGGAAGCAGAGCTCCTTGGAAAAATGGCTGATTTCAGGGCTGGAGCACAGAAGAGACAAAATGATCCTAGAATGTCTTCTGCCAGAAAATAAAGGAGTTGGTCAGAAAACAGGGAGACGTGTCAAAAGTACTCAAAAGAAGTCAGCTTGAAGAAGTTTCCACAAGCCAAATATGGGACAATGTGGGTACCAAATAAATGACAGTAACAGATTATAACCTGCGGCCCTGAAGTTTCCAAAGATAATGTCACCATATCTCCCATCCACATGCTTTCTTCAGAACATGTCCGTGACATTCCTCCTAAGCAGCAGGGGCATCTACACTCCCACTCCTTGAACCTGGGCAGAACTCGGCAGCTCCCTCGACCAATAAAGCATGGCCATGTGAATGCCCAGGCTAGACCACAAAACGCCACACACTTTCCTTGCCCTCTAGGTACCATAACTCTTGGACTCTAGACTCCTTATTGCAAGAAGCTCAACTAGCCCACATGGAAAGGTTCCACATCAACCACTGGACATGAGAGTGAAGATGCTCTTACAGCCTGCAGCTGTCCACTCACCCCGAGTCTTTTGAGTTTTCTCAGGTGAAGCCCCAGACATTGTGGAACATAAACGAGCCATCTCCCCCTGCTCCCACCTGAAGAATTACTGAATTTTTATATAAAATATTTCACGCCACGAAGTTTTAGGGTGGTTTGGTATTCACAAACAGTTATCAAAATAAAACCCACTAGAACATAAACTCAAGTTCATGAGAACAAAAATAATTAAAGTTTAGTCAACAACAGGGCATTTTATATCATTTCCAAGCATCTCCCAACAAAATACTCATTAATAACCAAGGGGAAAAGAGTAATTCACAGAAGTCTGGAAGAGATCCAATTAAGAGACAAAATTCCCTGTAAACTTCAGAAGTATCCAGATGATACAAGAGCACCATTCATAATAGACAAACTGTGGAAAAAATCAGAGCATCCATCAAACAGTGAACAGATGAGCAAAACATGACATACTCATACCACAAAACACTACGACAATAAATATAACTAGGCACTGATGCACACAACAGCATGAAAATCGGTATCTCAAAAACATGACGATAAGTGAAAGAACACAGATGCAAAGTCTTCATATTGTCTGACTCCATTTATATGAAACATCCAAGAGAAATCTACAGAGATAGAAGGTAGATTAGTGGTCAGCTGTGGGTAACTGCACATGGATAGGTTTTTGGGGAAAGTGCTGGAAATGTTCTAATACTAGATTGTGTTAGTTGCACAATTCTATAAATTTTCTAAAAATCAACTAATTATACTTCTTAAAAAGATGGGAACACCAGACTACTTTACCTGTCTGCTGAGAAGTCTATACGCAGGACAAGAACAGTTAGAACTGGACATGGAAAAATGTACTGGTTCTTGGGAAAGGAGTACAAGGCCGTGTATCGTCACCCTGCTTATATAACTTACATGCAGAGTTGTTGTTGTTCAGTCCCTAAGTCATGTCTGACTCTTTGCGACCGCATGGTCTGCAGCACACCAGGCTTCCCTGTCCTTCACTATCTCACAGAGTTTATTCAAACTCATGTCCATTCAATCAGTGATGCCATCCAACCATCTCATCCTCTGTCACCCCCTTCTCCTCTTGCCCTCAATCTCAATCAAACAACCCAGCATCGGGGTTGTTTCCAATGAGTTGGCTCTTCAAATGAGGAGGCCAAAGTACTGGAGCTTCAACTTTCAGCAGTAATCCTTCCAACGAACTGAGTACATCATGGGAAATGCCAGGCTGGATGACTCACAAGCCGGAATCCAGATTGCTGGGAGAAATATCACAACTTCAGATATGCAGATGATACAGAAAGGGAAGAGCAACTAAAGAGCCTCCTGTTGAGAGTGAAAGCGGAATAGTGGAAAAGCTGGCTTAAAACTCAATGTTCAAAAAACTAAGACCATGGCATCTGGTCCCATCACTTCATGGTAAATAGATAGGGGGAAAGTGGAAATAGCAGCAGATTTTATTTTCTTGGGCTCCAAAATCACCATGGACAGTGACTGCAGCCACGAAATTAAGACACTTGCTCCTTAGAAGGAAAGCTATGACAAACCTAGACAGCACATTAAAAAGCAGAGCCATCACTTGCCGACAAAGGTCCATAGTCAAAGCTATGGTTTTTCCTGTAGTCGTGTATGGATGTGAGAGTTGGACCATAAAAACAGCTGAGCACCGAAGAAGTGATGCTTTTGAACTATAGGAAAAGACTGTTGAGAGTCCCTTGGACAGCAAGATCAAACCAGTCAATCTTAAAGGAAATCAACACTGAATTGGAAGGACTGATGTTGAAGCTGAAACTCCAATGCTTTGGCCACCTGATGTGAAGAGCTAACTCACTGGAAAAGACCCTGATGCTGGGAAAGACTGAAGGCAGGAGAAAGGGACGACAGAGCCTGAGATGGTTGGATGGCATCACTGACTCAATGAACATGAGTTTGAGCAAATACATAGTGTAGGACAGGGAAGCCTGGTGTGCTGCAGACCATGACGTCGCAAAGAGTTGGACACTACTTAGTAAGTGAACAATACTTAGAAAAAGAACATGCAAGGAAAATCTAAGGAACTGTTTCAGAGTGTGAGAGACTAAAGAAAATTAAATACAATGTGTAATTCTAACTAGATTCTTTACTATAAATGATGTTTCTGGCTGGCAAAACTTCAATGTGGGCTGAGGATCAGATGGTAACAATGCATTGATTTTCTGATTTTGATGGTTGTGTTCTGGGTATGTAGAATGTCCTTATTGTAGGAAATGGACAATATTGGAGTCATTTGGCATCTTTTCTGGCAACTTAGTTTCCAATAATTCAGGGGAAGTTCTTTGTACTACACCAGCAACTTTCTATAAATCTGAATCTATTTCAAAAAAGGTTTTAATGCACAAACTATAAAAGCTAGGAACAAAATCAGTTAAATTTGAATCAAAGAAATGTCAGGTAAAATAATGCCAATTTTCAAAGTATCAAAACAATAACTTAAAGATTGATAATATCCACTGGTAGTGGCATCAACGACTTGATGGACATGAGTTGGAGCAAGCTCCAGGAGTTGGTGATGAACAGGAGAAGCTTGATGTGCTACAGTCCATGGGGTCACAAAGTGTCAGACATGACTGAGCAACTGAACTGAACTGAAATGAACTGACAGGTAGTGAGGGTAAGCAGAAAAACGTTAATTTCTCCATGTTTACACATCGACTAGCAGCATCTCCCAAGATTTTTAAACAATTTCTCTGGCTGGAAATTCCATTTCTAAACCCTTTTACAACTCCTCCTCCCTCAAGGATAAGCTTGGAACCCCTTCTAAGAACTCCCAGAATGGCCAGTTTATACTTATTTCATTGCACTCACCTCACTACATTGTAATTATTTCCTTATATACCTATTTTCCCTTTTGAAGTAAACATCCCAGGAATCATGTTTCTCTGCACATCTGGGCCTATCACAGACGTTCAAAATGGACAGGCTATTATAGAAGATTGGTGAGTTGGACTTCAAGACATTCTAAATAAATAGATAAGCATCAAAAAAATCACTGAGGTAAAGGAGTATCTGAATGTATTTGGCAAAAGGTAAGTAAACCTGAAAACATGGACCAGAATAAAATGAGACATCAAAGGGGCATTAGAGCTAACAGTGGGAAGAACTTTTCCTGGGTAATGAGAAAATGTGAAGTACTAAGAAGCCAATTTGGAATGAGTACATTTTTCAAACAAGTTACCTATGTAAAAATTATACTCCAGGTTCAGTAGAAAGCAAGTTTGAAGGATCATTTAGCATTTTAGAACCAGAAGATACAAAAATTATAGCAAGTAAAGTTTTAAAATAATAAAATTATTAACAATAAAATGCACTGAACTGGGTTCTAGGCTTCAAAAGCATAACTTAAAAGGCAAGTTGTCAAGAACCTTGTGGGAGCATTCTTAAAAATTAAGCACAGCATCATTTTCAAGCCCAGACTGGCTTCTCTGGCCAGAGCAGCCTCAACAGAAACTTCCCTTCACCTTTTCCACTCACTCCACCAGACGTGCTGGTCTGTCCTCCTCAGAGTTCCCGGAGTGCTTCTTTCCCAAAGGCTGGCTGATAAATAGGACTGCCCAAGGATAAGGCCATCATCCACCTATATCTACAACAAAGAAGCTAAATGTATTGCTTGCAAAGAAATCTGGCCTCACAGAGGAAGTACTGATCCTATCACAGTTGAGCAACAGTAGTACAGGGATTGGCCACATTTCACAGGATGGTTCCCAAGCTGCTCCTGACAGGCCATCTCTCAGGAGGAAGGCGCTGAAGAGGCTTCCAGTGATCAGGCAAGTTTTAAAGGGCTCTGCAGGTACTTGTTCAAAGCTTGGGAGAAGGCCCAAAGCCTTCGTGAACCTGCAGAATAGGAGCTTTTTAGTCTCAACTGTACATGCTCCCATTCCCTCATCATTGTTACTGTGGTTCCCTCCCTCAAAACAAGTACACAGGTCCATTCTTAATTAAAAAAAAAAGTTTCCTGTTTATAGCATTTACTGTTTTAGGGAAACCAAGTAAACATAATAAAAGACACGTAAATTACAGAAGTTCTGTCAGGATCCTTGGTCTACTGTTGCCAACCACTTTGGGGGAAAAAAGCTGACTTTTACCATAATTTATCCATTCTCTGAGATGCAAGATTTTACACAAAAGGCTGAGTGGATTAACTAACTGGAAAAGAAGTTGCTTAATGCTTCTGTATATCTATAGATCCTTTACTGATGTTATTCTCTATATATTCTTCATACTCAATTAAATCTGTATTTTCACCATTAGGAAACAGCAGGCTAATGCAGCTGTACTATCTACCAAGTTCAGTTCACAGTAAATTATTCTTTTCTATTTTACGATTATTTTCAGCTGTGCTCGGTGCTTGCTGCTGCACACATGCTTTCTCTAGTTGGAAGAAGTGGGGCTTCTCTTGTTGCAGAGCACGGGCTCTAAACCCACAGGCTTCAGGAGTTGCAGCACGCGGGCTCAACAGCTGCACCATGCAGGTTCAGCAGTTGTGGCTCATGGGCATATTAGCCGCACAGTAACTTCTGGAATCTTCCTGGATCAGGGATCGAACCTGTGTTCCCTGCACTGGCAGGCAGATTCTTATCTACTCTATCATCAGGAAAGTCCCACAGTAAATTACCTTTAATTTCGCAGCGTGTGGTAGACATGAATTTACCAAAAATCGCATTAAAGTGCAAAAGAAAATCGGAGAAGGCAATGGCACCCCACTCCAGTACTCTTGCCTGGAAAATCCCGTGGAAGGAGCCTGGTAGGCTGCAGTCCATCCAGTCGCACAGAGCCGGACACGACTGAAGCGACTTAGCAGCAGCAACAAAAGAAAATATTATTTTCCAAAGAGGCTGCTGCTGCTGCTGCTGCTGCTAAGTCCTTAAAGGGTTTTTGTTGCTTTTTAGTATCACAATCATTTAAGAATATCCCATTATCAAAAAACACACTGTAAAAAAGTCATTCTTGTAATAAACAGTAACTTTTTAAGTCATAGAACTTTCTTGTAAGTTCCTGTGAAATCTAAGTTCTCAAACGATTTCACTTGCAAAACAATCCAGAACAATGATCTCACAAGCAAGACTCTGGAGCTACACTGCCTAAGTTCAAGTAAACTCCACAGTTTACTACTAGTTGTGTGCTCTTTAGCAAGTTACTTAATCCCAGGGACTGTTTCTTCTGTAAAATAGGGACTGCACAACCGACTCTGAGAAGTAGTTTTGAGGAAGAAAATTCATTTAACACAATAAAAGCACTTAGAACATAAGACTGTGAGTTTGCTATTATCTAACTCCAAAAACTTAAAATGCAACATCCAAAAAACTAGGATCATGGCATCCAGTGGAAGCAGTCAGATTTTATTTTCTTCAGCTCCAAAATCACTGCTGACAGTGACTGCAGCCATGAAATTAAGACGCTTGCTCCTTGGAAGGAAAGCTATGACAAACCTAGACAGTATTAAAAAGTAAAGACATCACTCTGCCGACAAATGTCTGTATAGTCAAAGCTATTGTTTTTCCAGTAGTCGTGTAAGGATGTGAGAGCTGGACAATAAAGAAAGCTGAGCACCTAAGAACTGATGCTTTAGACTCTTTACAGTCCCTTGGACTGAGAGATCAAACAGGTCCATCCTAAAGGAAATCAACCCTGAATATGCACCAGCACTGATGCTGAAGCTCCAATACTTTAGCCACCTGATGTGGCCTCACTGGAAAAAACGCTGATGCTACAGAAAGACTGAATGCAAAAGAGGGTGGCAGAGAATGAGATGGTTATAGATAGCATCACTGACTCAATGGACTGAATCTGAGCAATCTCTGGGAGATAGCCGAAGACAGAGGAGACTGGAATCCTGCAGTCCCGGTGTGGGGGTTGGGGGTGGTGTTGGCAGTCAGTCATGACTTAATGACTGAACAAGCTCCAAAAAATATAAGTGAAATGCTAAAACTACTCGAATACAGGGTTTTGTTGTTTCTTTTTAAGTAACTTTAAAAACACATGATATTTATACAATACATGAAAGCAAGAATCAAAGGTCTGGGTTCAAATACAGGAAGATCCCTTCTTTGACAGGCGCCTTCAAGTCCTCATGATTCATTGTCCTCCTTGTAACACAATGCCAACAGGTCTGTGATAATCAGAGTGGCAGCCACAGCAGAATATTGGGGTGTGACCACTCAAAGTGACTACAACCATAAATTCACCAAAACATATTGCAAACTTGGATCAAATTAAAAAGGTGTCCCAGATATCTTCAGATAAATAGATATCTTCCCTGGTAGCTCACACGGTAAAGAATCTGGGTTCCATCCCCGGGTCAGGAAGATCCCCTGGAGAAGGGAATGGCTACCCAACTCCAGCATTCTTGCCTGGAGAATTCCATGGACTGAGGAGCCTGGCGGGCTACATTCAATGGCGTCACAGTGTCGGACAAGACTTTCACTCACTCACTACGGGAAAGGAAGGTAAAGTGGTTAGAAGAATTGTGTGTGTGTGTGTTACTCAGTTGCGCCTGACTTTCTGCAACCCCATGGACTACAGCCCACCACGCTTCTCTGTCCATGGAATTCTTCAGGCAATACGGGAGTAAGTTGCCATTTCCTTCCCCATCCTCTCCTGACACCAATCTTTAATTCCTAACCCTAAAACCAGCCTTCACATCCTTACCACTGCTCAGTCAGACAAGTGAGCCTGTCTCCTCCTAACTCCAGTCCCCCTCCAGACTAGCACCAGTACCCTTACGACACAGATCGGTCACTTCCATGTCTAAAGACCACTGTCTCAACAAACTCCCAATTACAACTAGAATATCAAAGTTCGTTCATAACATGGCTACCTACCCAGTAACAAGTTACACATATTTGTAAACATGTATGTCTAAACAAGTTACACATACATTACTTGACTTCCAACCAGAGCCGAACACGCGCTTTCCTCAACTCGCACTTTTTACGTGGTCCTCTCCCCCAGAGTTCTCCTCCCAACTCCCGGTCCCACGTGCGTGCTGAGCCCTGTGGGGCTCTCCGGTGCCCTCAAGCACTTGCCCATCTGCATCATAAATCACCACACACAAGAGTCCTCCAGGTCTCAAGAGGCTGCCATTACCCATTCCATTCAATTATAAAGAGTTTTAAGAGCATTCCGGCAAGCCTCCCATTCAAATTCAAAGAAAATACTTTAAACATTTAATTATTTAGCAACTATTCAGTTAGAACTAGCGGCTACTATTTTCGACGTTCCCAAGCCGAGAGTCAGGAGAAATTCTGAGCGCTCTACGTAAGCGCGGTGAGCGGCGATATGTGAAAAGTTCAATTGTAATGTCAACATCTGCACGTCATCAGTATTCACACCGAGAACTCCAGGGTGAAGGAATTGGGGCTCCTCTCAGCTGTGCGCTCCTCAAGAAAAAACCCGCCACAACGCACGCAGCTGAGCGCGCTTCTGCCCGGCCCGCGTCCGCGCTCTCTCCGGGGGACCTCCGGCTCCCAGCCCGCCCCCCTCTCCGGCCCTCCCAGGCCGCCGCCCTGTCCCCGCGTTCCCCTCGCCCAGATGCAATCCCCCGCCCCGCCTCCCGGGCCCCATCCCCGCCCCCCTCGACCCCGGCCCCACGTGACGCGGAGGGACGACGGGCGCCCTTCGGGCCGC
>SJYX01024054.1:757077-776392 GCA_006410675.1 Oreotragus oreotragus
TTCAAGCTGGTTTTAGAAAGGCAAAGGAACCAGAAATCAAATTGCCAACATTCGCTGGATCATCAAAAAAGCAAGAGAGTTCCAGAAAAACATCTATTTCTGCTTTATTGACTATGCCAAAGCCTTCGACTGTGTGGGTCACAATAAACTGTGGAAAATTCTGAAAGAGATGGGAATACAAGATCACCTAACCTGCCTCTTGAGAAATCTGTATGCAGGTCAGGAAGCAACAGTTAGAACTCGACATGGAACAACAGACTGGTTCCAAATAGGAAAAGGAGTCCGTCAAGGCTGTATATTGTCACACTGCTTATTTAATTTCTATGCAGAGTACATCATGAGAAACGCTGGACTAGAAGAAACACAAGCTGGAATCAAGATTGCCGGGAGAAATATCAATAACCTCAGATATGCAGATGACACCACCCTTATGGCAGAAAGTGAAGAGGAGCTTAAAAGCCTCTTGATGAAAGTGAAGGAAGAGAGCAAAAAAGTTGGCTTAAAGCTCGACATTCAGAAAACGAAGATCATGGCATCCGGTCCCATCACTTCATGGGAAATAGATGGGGAAACGGTGTCAGACTATTTTGGGGGGCTCCAAAATCGCTGCAGATGGTGACTGCAGCCATGAAATTAGAAGACGCTTACTCCTTGGAAGAAAAATTATGACCAACCTAGATAGTATATTTAAAAGCAGAGACATTTATGCTTAACTCCTAAGTATTTCTTTTTTGGCAGTATTGTAAATATTGTTATAATATCAGGTCTTGGGGTTTTTGTTTTGTTTTTTTGCCATACCATATGGCTTGTGGGATCTTAGTTCTCCAACCATGGATTGAACCTAGGCCCCAGCAGCAAAAGTGCACAGTACTAACCACTAGACTGTCAGGGAATACCCTGTAATCACTTTCAGATCACTCATTGCTCATGTATAGAAATGTGACAGCTTTTTGTGTGCTGACTTAATCTTGCTACTTTGCAGGGCTCATTTATTAGATCTAACAGCTTTTCTTTGGTGTGGTATCTTTAAGACAGTCTATGTATAACACCATATCATCTGCAAACAGACCATTTGCTTTTCCCTCTCTAATTTGTAGGTCTTTTCTTTTCCCTGCCTAATTGCTCTGGCTGGAACTTTCAGGACTATGTTGAATAGAAACTGTTTAAACAGGCAGGCATCTTGGTCTTGCTGCTGACCTTAGATGAAAAGTTTCAGTCTTTCACCACTGGGTATTGTTTGCTATGGATTTTCTCATATAAATTTTATATTAAGGCAGTCTCCTTCCATTTCTATTTTGTTGAGTGTTTTTTCATGACAGGTACTGAATTTTATTTTTTGCATCATTTGAGATCATGTGGGTTTTCCAATCACTTTGTTGATGTGGCATGTAACACTGATGACTTTCATGTGTTGAACTTTTGCATTTGAGGGGTATATCCCACTTGGTCATGGTGTTTAATCCTCTTGATATGCTGCTGAATCCTGTTTGCTAGTCTTCTGTTGATGATTTTCACATCAATGCTCATAAAGGATACTGGATTTAACTTTTCTTTGTCGTGTGCTGGGAGCCAGCGTGAGGAATTCCACCCGTGACAAGGTCATGCAGCAGAGCTCTGATGGCAAGGCTAATTAGACCTCAGGTTTTCCCCCTGGTATTTCCCGAGCATGTACCCCAAAATAAAAATCTGCCTGCTTTTCCACTCTTCTGACACACTCTGGAAAAAGTCAACTCAGGGCTTTAGTCTTCTGCATTTGAAAGGGATGTTTCAGCTCAAACCCTCTCTGATCAAACTCTCTAGCTTGCCTAACAGGTTCCCCCGACCTCTTACAGCTTGTGAATTGCTTACAGGCCCCCAACCGCGAGAGGCACGAAGCTTAAAAGCATCTTAAAGATAAAGAGCCTTTTCTAAAGATTTAAAAATTACATTGGTAGAGGGTTTTCACTGTTGACTCAATGACTGCTGCCAGGCCTCCATATTCTTTATCTTTTAGGCACCTGGGAGGATGTTAATCAATGTAAAAGGGATATGGAAAAAGATATGTAGTAGTTTTGATGTTAGCAACACTAGACTTTTGAGTTAATTACTTTTCTTTTGTTATAAATCACTGTACTCCTTTTACTTATTATAAATTGCAGTATCTTTGCTATGTAAGAATGTAACTATTTAGTGCTTTCTGAGAGTAGCACCTGACTTTGGGAAGAGCAACACAAATGAGTCTTCTAGTTGACAAACCGTTATCAGAAAAAAGGATGTAAAATGCTAATTGGCCCTTTTGGCCAGAAGATGATGTAAATCACCTAAGATTTGTGTATACAACTATGTATGCAGAGAGAAAAGCCTGGTTTTGATAAGAATCTGGGCTGCATAATTTTGTATTACCCATTGATCTCTATGTACAATCAAAAAGGTATAAAAGGCCTTTCTAGACAATAGCGGATGGGCCAGTCATTGGAAGGACTGGTTTCCCCCATGTCTCCTCTTTACTCTATTTTCAGGCTGAATTCCCATCTGTGGCGTGGAGGCTCACCATGTCTACTTACTCGCCCTGGCTGCTAAGATCCGTAAGAGAGAGAGCCCAAGGCAGGGCACTCTCTGATATTCAAACGGGCGCTGGCGGCCTAACGTAGATGGTGCAAGTTCCTTGTCTGGAACTTTATTGGCTTTCCACATAAACCAAGTTATTCAGCCTCTTTTCTCCACTTAACTTTCCTACTACACTATTTCTTCCTAATCTAATCTTATATTAATAAATAAATTTTCCTCGCCTACGCCATCCACGCTTCGAATTTCCCTGGATCCACCAGGGCTGGACCCCAGCAGTCGTGTGTGTATGGCTTTGGTGTTGGAGTTATACTGGCCTTCTAGAATAATTTGGTAAGTGTTCTCTCCTCATTTGCGGGGGGAGAATAGTTAGCATACTATTATGAGCTCTGTTACATGGACGGCCCTGCCAGGCTTTGACAGTTACATCTAGAATTCAGGCAGGATTTCACAAGGACTTTCCTCACTTCTCAGTGGTTCTTCCTCCACTTTTGCTTTTCTGGTCACTAAAACACCCACAGCCCACTGCTGGTGGCTTGTGACCAAGATTCACGTGTATCTGATGTAATCTGCTTTGAAGACCCAGTAGTTGAGCACAGGAGCCAGATGGGGACAGTGACTCCTCCCAAGCCTCCTTGGTCCCAGTAATGTGTGACGCAGGCATCTAGCCTGCAAGCCAATTTGCAAGTCGTGGGCCTGAGCAGGGACCAACATCAGGAGCTCAACTTCTGGAAATGGAAGGACCAGTCTACACAACACGAACACCAACACCACACCGACCGTGATGACGTTTGGTTGCTCTTCATACAGCTCTCAGCCCACCCAGAACACGCATCACCTACAGGGGCCTCTCCCCACTGCACTTCACTGACTCACGTCTGCAGAACCCGCATCAAGTGCTTCTCCAAAGCCAGTTCATGGGCCATCTGCAGAGTGGAGACAGAGGGGATTTTATGTTTGGGCCTGAGTGAAGACACTATTGAACATTTCAGAGTTCCTTCCGTACATATTCTTCGCAGAGCAGCTTACTTTAATAAGCTGGATCTAATAATGTCACAGTTCATGTTGAAAGGTGCTATGCGTAAGTCAGTTTGAAAATGAAGACAATGCAGCAGGGACCTGCATTCTATAAAACTGGGAACCGATACGGAAAGCTAAATGAAATAGTGTAGGGTGCAAGTTTTTCCTTCAGCTACTGAAAACTCTGAGGTCTTCAAACACTGGTGAGACTACCTGCACGCACTTCAGAGGGTAAAGTGAAACACTGAATGGCTAACTCAAGAGCTGCTGCTCACACAGCATGTTCAACGAAGTTCCTGGTTAGACAGAGCTGAGTTTTCTAGGGAAAATGGAGTCCAGGCTGCTACTGCTGGGATGCTACTAGAGGAGAGTCAGTGGGCACCCAGAGCTGCCATCCCCAGGGAACGTGACAGCACTTCCCTTCTGCCCTCTGCACCTGGAGCTCAGACTCGGTCCTGACACCATACATGGCTGTTCTAGGAGGGAAGACGGCAAGACTCCTCTCACCAAGACCCAGGGCCCAGCGGCAGGAAGGCTACCAAGAGCCTTGCACTGAGGCACTGTACTGAGTGTCAGCTGGGCGGGCTACAAAGGGAAGGGGTGTGTGTGTGCATGTGTGTCCTGTCACACTGAGACACTGTGCTCTGTGTGTGTCTGGGTATATATGAGTCTATATGAGAGTTGGGAGGATTACAAAGGGAAGGTGTAGAGGTGTGTGTCTGCGCGTGCACATTCTCACACTGAGACACTGTGCTGAGTGTGTGTCTGAATGTGTGTGAGTGTGAGAGATGGGAGGACTACAAAGGGAAGGTGCCCTGAGGTCTAGGGTAGCTTGCTGCCATCCCGCTGGTCGTGGCCAGTTTGGGGCTGTCTCTGCTGCAGGGCAGGGCTTCCTCCCAACGGAAGCTACAGCAGAAGACACAGCTTTCCTTCAACACGAGGCTACAGCAGCGCCATGAACTTTCAGGTAGAACTGAGACGGCATTTCTCCAGCCTCCGAAGGCACGTGTGTGAGCTCTGGTTCCAGCCTGGCAAGACAGGAGCACCAGAAACACCCTGGAGGCACCCCTAGTCCTTCAAGGCGGGTGCTCCCACGTGCGCCACACCGCCCGTCAGTGCAGGTCCCGTGCACATCCTCACACTGGCCAGTCCTCCTTTCCGGACATCTCTGGTCTGGACAAGAGGCTGTGTGAGCACCCACCTTCCTAAGGAAACACCCACGCAGGTACCCACACCCCTCCAGGGCACCACACACACCAGCCGCACAGCCATGTGCCCAGAGCGGGTACCCACGTGGCTGGCCAGTGTCCCAGGACGCTTGCTGGCCCTCTAGCGGGGGCCGCATCCCTGCCGGGCACTGCACCTCGTCCCAGGTGCCGACAGGGAACGGAGCATCCAGGCCACGCTACTGCTGCTGGGATTCGGGCAACCTTCCCAAGAGATGTTACAAGAAGGGGGATCACACACCCTGAAAGCCACGCTACAAACGTCTCTGCTGTATTTCAGCAGGAACCCTTCTCCAATCATCTGAACTGGGTTGGTAGCATTTTCAGTACTTCAAGGCTGACACCTGGTGAGTCGAGACGCCCCAAGTTTAGGACACATTCTCTATGTCAGATTCAGATGGTTATTTCCTAACGAGGCTCATCTAACACACGCACTCTCTTTGGAAGTCACTGCACAGAATCTCACATTCAGAAGAACTCGTCAGCAACTCAGGGCCAGGACTGACATCTCCATCAAAAGGCACTAATATGGCGCTAACCTGACTGCAGAGAGGACAGTCATTTACAGTACAAGGTGAACGAAGCAGGCAAAGCAGCGCCTCTGTGAACAGAGGCCACCTGTGTATCCCAGGACTCAAGTGTCCATGTGTCTGCATGTCCAGGAAGACCAGGGGAGCACAGCAGCCACGGATCTGGGGGCTGTGGAGAAACCAGTGAGTAAGCAAACGTGCCCATGTGGATCCCAAATAAGGAGGCCTGACCGCTCGCCATACACCAAGAGGGTTTTACACTCTTCCCACGGGCCTCCCCTGCAACACCGCACAAAGGGTGCAGACGGCACCCGCGGTGCGCACGCGCCCGGAGCCAGGTCACGATCCACTGCCTGCTGCTCCTTTCTCTCCACCTCAGTTCCTGCTCTGCTTCTTGGAGCCCCACTCGTACCCTGGGGCGCACTCCTCAGGAGGCCCCTCGATCGTCCAGGGGCTTGTCACTCCCCACCCTGCAGATAGTTCTTGGGAGAGAGGTCATTGTCCACGTGGGGCTTAGCTTTCCTCCTCCTCGTCTGCTTCGTCAGGTCAGCCACGTGCTCTGGCCACAGGGGGCCTGTGCTCCCAGGCCCTTGCTCTCTCCTCCTCTTGTGCTCCAGGATCTGCTTGCTGAGTGCCGCATGGTCAATCCCACACAGGTTCAAGGGTGCAGCAGGACCCAGGGTATCACTTGGCGAAGCCGTGTTCAGGGCCTCGGGGTCACTGGGGGAGAAGGGGAGTTGTCACACTGGGCACAAATATCACATGGCATACAAACACTCCATCAGCCCCCTGCCCACATACTTCGCTGCCACCTCTCCAGTGGAGCTGTGGAGCCAGCACAAAGCAGGCTTTGGTCCAGCGGTCTCCAGTCAGGAATTCTTGACCAGCACTCCCGGAGCCTGTATGTGGCTCAGGCCCCCATGCTCCTGATGCAGACATTCTGGGCTGACATCAAGGGTATTTTCATTGCATCCCCACTTAAACATGGCTAGTGCACTAGACTAGTTAAATAGAATCATGGGGAGCTGATCTTTAGTTACCTGATGAACCAAAAGAGAAGCCAAGTCCATGCCGGGGGCAAAACCAGAGCAATCCTCTCAAAACCCCAATCTGGCCACAGCATGGCCCTCACTCTCAGACCTGGAAGGGCTCCACACCCACAGGTGCTCCACCTGCCTCCCCCAGGTCTGCTCCTCACTGAGCTGAAACTGGAGACTCACTGGCACTCGGGGCTTCTGCCCTAGCTCAGGGGTCCAAGCGTTGCCCTCCACCCTCTGGCAGGCTGGCTCCTGCAGGCCCTGGCCCCCGACGCCCTGACAGTGCCCAAGTGATGCTCACATAGATGATCTAAGGACACAGGCTAGACATCCGGCGGAGCTGCTCCCTCACCTGGAATCCTCACGTCACATTCTCAGAGGCCTACCTTGATGTTCACTGCTTCCTAGCAAAATGCAGGCTCCAGAGATACTGCCATCCACTCACAGCATTCCCCAAGCATTAGAGCAGGCCTGCTGGGAGCAGGCACTCGACATAATGCACGAGGGAACAGGGAGGGTGAGCTGCAACCACCAGCACTTAGCGTCCAGGCCCCAGCACTCCCAGTGGGCCCGGACGCCCTCCTGACGGCCTCCCCAAGGTGCTGGGTAATTGGCCAGGCTGCCACTGTGGCCTGCCATGGGCTAACCCTGGGTTGGGCCTCAGGTCAAGACCCTAGGGCATAAATCAGGGCCCACCCCCCCTACACTGGGCTGGGGGTGGGCAGGACTGTGTAGCGGTTGTGGAAACCAGCACGTCCATAGCTGCGTGTGCCCATATCAGAAACACACGTCCACACGTTACCACCTGAAGTCACTTCGCACAAAGTCTTCTTTTTCATCTTGGGGTCCAAAATCAGCAATTGCCAGCAGCCGTTCAATCTGAAATGAAACAGACAGTGGGTTACTGAAGAACTGTGCTTCTCCACTGCCTGTGCCCGAGCGGGGCGCCAGCGGACTGCAAGTGTCGGGCTGCCCAGAGCCACGCCCACCTCAGGGCCTGGCTGCGTGACTGGGCTCCCTCCCTGACGTTGCCCATGCCCGCGATCTTAGTTACACTTGTTCTGATAATGAACCAAGTCTTCTCAAAAGACTGTACTTAAAGCGTGTAAATGTTAGTCACATTTACAAAGGAACCAGTTAAATATTAGTTGAATTACTGACACTTACTGGTTTCTAATGAGGTTCTGTAAAATGCTTCAATTTTGCCACAGAATTTGCTTAAAGCAAATGTGGCTATCTGGGAGTCACAAAGCCCGGCATTTGACTCTAGCTCTGCGCAGTGTGCGGGGCCAAGGCTGGAGATGTACCCTGCTCCTCAGCAGGGCCCAGCGAGGCCCCCCACCTTCACCTGCCTGCTCTGATGCCGCCAGGTGCTCCCACCCGGGCTGGGCACTGAGGCTTGACCTCCCACTTCAGTGCGAGCTCAGCCAGCCTGACCCACAACAGGGTCCCGACATCCATGTGAAGGTCATCACCAACAAGTGACGCTATTAAAACCACAAGGTGAGAAGAGGCAGAACCGGCCACGAGTCAGTCCACAAAAAAACAGGAACAGGACGATGCTGCTACATCGAGGACAAACGGGCCTCCTCTAGTTAAAACTAGGAGTTAACTCACATTCCTGATAGCCAATGGTGCTGAGCTCCTGAGTGTGCACACTGGTACTGCCACCAGCGCGGAGCACCCCTGAGCGTGAGCACTGGCAGGACCACTGGTGCTGAGCACCCCTGAGTGTGCACACTGGCAGGACCACCAGTGCTGGGCAACTCTGAGTGTGCGCACTGGTACTGCCACCAGTAATGAGCACCCCTGAGCACGAGCACTGGCAGGACTACCGGTGCTGAGCACCCCTGAGTGTGCACACTGGCAGGACCACCAGTGCGGAGCACCCCTGAGTGTGAGCACTGGCAGGACCACCAGTGCAGGGCAACCCCTGAGTGTGCACACTGGCAGGACCACCAGTGCGGAGCACCCCTGAGTGTGTGCACTGGTACTGCCACCAGTAATGAGCACCCCTGAGCATGAGCACTGGCAGGACCACTGGTGCTGAGCACCCCTGAGCATGAGCACTGGCAGGACCACCAGTGCGGAGCACCCCTGAGTGTGAGCACTGGCAGGACCACCAGCGCTGGGCAGCCCTGAGTGTGAGCACTGGCAGAACTACCAGCGCTGGGCACCCCTGAGTGTGAGCACTGGCAGAACCACCAGCGCTGGGCACCCCTGAGCGTGAGCACTGACAGGACCAGTAGTTTTTGCTGAACTACCTAGATTTCAGTTTGGACACAGCTGATTACCCAGCCTCTTTCAAACATCCAGACCTGTGACCTGAAGACTGCATTCTATCCTGAGAAAGCAAAGTAAGCCGTTCAAACTGGAGCAGTAGCAACTACTTGTGACTTTTGTTGAAACCAATATTAGAAATAAACTGACTGACAGAAGACTCCAACTTTCATCCAGAACTAATTTCAAATTTCTGTGCCTATCTAAGCTGCTTACCAATGGATGATTTTAAATCTTAAAAATGTACAGAGTCTGAAAAACTCTGCTCTGACTTAGCCAGGGGAAGTAGTGACCATGCCCTTGACGATCACCTGCCCAAATCAGAAACCCACTCTGGTCCAGCCTTTACTCCTAACTACAGTGAGACAGAGTGCAGGACAATGCGGCCAGCCATGGCCTGACCTTCCCTTGGTGGCTCCACGTGCAGGACCCGCCATCACTATGTGGCTCGTGTCTGACCCTTCAGCACTTCCCTTGGGCACGTGTGGTAGAACAGACAGGCCTGAAGTGGACAAAGGCCCCCTCTAGAGACACACAAGCATACAGGTGGGAGCATATACCCTCCCTCCAGTGACTTTTCTGGAAAGGAACCTACATAGCCAGGGAGCACCTGGCAACCATGAAATCTTCCTCCACAGAGTGAGACGAGTCACAGTTCAGTGAGAGCAGGGAGCCCACCCTCCGGGACAGGCTGGGCTCCTCCCACTGCCCAGCACGGGGACTCCTGCTGGGGTCTGCACACCACAGCCGAAACCCCGCCTGGGCTGACAAGCGGGCTCTGCATCTTCACTCCTGCTCCCCTTCTAGCGAGGAAACCACACACCCACGAGGCTATTATCCAAATAATGTTTCCAGTATAGGCTGTATGATGAGAAATGAGACAGCAATGTACAACTGGATCTTTGTCCTCTGTGGACCTACGTACTACCTAGTCTTACACTGAACACGCCACTGAATCCTCCTGCAGTGCTGCAGGCTTCTTCAGTGAACCTGTGAAGGTGTAAGACACCTTAATAACCCAGGAACTACCACCAGATGAAAAATGCATGTACGTTAACAGGTTTTTAACCTCTAAAACCTGTACTTAAAACAAGGAAAACAACTATGAAACAATGACAGCTCCAGGACAGAACGTAAGTATGTCAGCCTTGACGGTGTAAAGTAACCACAGACAGACTGAAACCCAGGGAAGCGAGAGGAGGCGGCACGCTCAGGGGGCAGCTCTGACTGCGTCACGTTTATGAACCGAGAGACAGGGTTGTAGTTTTGACAGTGATACTGACGAGCATCAAAAAATTAAAGCTATGCAATGTGGCTTTCTCTGGGGAACCAGGCTGAGGACAGGGGCACAGGAGCCCTACTTTTCATTTGTACCTTTCCAAATATTATCTTTTAAAATCTGTACACAGTATTCTTCTGAGTATTTAAAACTTAAATGTAACGCTTTACGCATACAAAAGTTGACAGAGTAAAGAGACAATTATGTAAAAGCCTTACCTCCATCACAGCTGCGTATTTTTTGTCCTGAACAAACACTATAGGCGGCACATTCCTCAGGGTCTGCTGGGACATCAGAAGATGCCTGGAGAGAAGATAAGGTTTGAGCAGCTAAGGTGACATCTGGCGGAGGGGTGCCAGAAACAGAAATGTCATCTCACAAAGAGGTGAGACGCGAGTTTTGTTCATCACAGTATTCAAAGATGAAAAGTATTCCTTAGCCAACTGCCACGTTTCAACAGGGGTATAAAACTTGGGATGGCCTGCCGGGCATCACCGCCACCATCCTGTCCCTCCATTCACGGCACCAGCACCAGCGCCACAGAAGGGTGGCCGCCAGCCCCCCCCGACCAGACGCCAGACACAGAAAACACTGCTGGGACACGCAAACACAGCTGTTCAGCGACAGAGCTTGCTGGGACACGCAAGCACAGCTGCTCAGCGACAGAGCTTGCTGGGACACGCAAGCACAGCGGCTCAGCGACGGAGCTTGCTGGGACACGCAAGCACAGCTGCTCAGTGGTGGAGCCGGCACCCAGTCACGCGGAGACCTTTACACTAAAGCCCGGTCCAAAGAGGTGGGAAGCGTTCTGTCCAACTGACGTTTCCGATTGCTGCTGCTGCTTAGCCGCTTCAGTCGGGTCCGACTCTGTGCGACCCCATGGACGGTAGCCCATCAGGCCCCTCTGTCCATGGGATTCTCGGCAAGAACACTGGAGTGGGTTGCCATGCTCTCCTCCAGGGGATCTTCCCAACTCAGGGATCGAACCCACGTCTCCTGCATTGCAGGTGATTCTTTACCACTGAGCCACCAAGGAAGCCCCACTTCTCTGATTACCTCAAAGCTAATCAGAAAAACGATGCTGTTATCACAACACTTGTTGGAAATCTCTCGTTTTCTTGTTTCTGTGAAATGTAAAAACTGAGAGAGACTGACCACTCTGACGCCTGGCTTCAGAGGCCAAGACCCTGTGAGGGATGCAGAGCGGCTGAAGCAAGAATGCCAGACCCGCAGGACCCTGCTCGCAGCATCTAGCCCCCCGCCTTCTAAAAAGGAAGCATGGGCTTCCCTGAGGTCCAGGGGTCAAGAACCCGGGGACGCAGGTTCAATCCCTGGTCCAGGAAGAGCCCACACCCATGGGGCAACTAAGCCCGTGAGCCCCAGCTATGGAGCCTGTGCTCTGGAGTAAATGCTCTGCGACGAGAGAGTTGCCCCCGCTCTCCATGGCTGGAGAAAGCCCGTGTGCAGCATCGAAGACCCAGAGCAGCCAAAAATAAATACAACTTTAAGCAGAAAAATGAAAGCCTGCCGTACACTGGAGGCAGGAGGTCCAGGGAGAAAGGAGAGAAGAAGGATGGAGAAAGCCCAGTTCTGAGCTTTTCCATGTTTTGAAGACTGAGGAGAAAACTGAGTACCTTTTTTCCTACCACCCAGCTCAGTGGTTCTCACAATTTTTGGTCTCAGAACCCCCTTTATACTCTTAACAATTACTGAGGATACCAAAGACCTTTTGTTTATGTGGGTTACATCAATCAATACTTAACACATTAGAAAGTGAAGCTGAAAAATGTAAAAATATGTATTCATTAACTCATTTAAAGTAACAGCTGTATTTTAAATGAGATTAAAAAGAGTGACACTGCTTACATGGTTTCAAATTTCTTTAAAACCCGGCATAATGGAAGTCAGCTAGACTCTCACCTCTGTATCTGCATTCAATCTGTCCTACTATTTTGCTTAAAAAGGAAGAGGGAAATGTAAGTTCATGGATCAGAAACTGAAAAAGGAAGAGTATGTGAACAGCCCTTCAGAAAGGTGTCGATGTTCTCTGATGCTACACAGAATCTCAACAAAAGTAGTTTACTTAAGGCTGCAATGTGGAATCTGAAACCAAATGGATGGACAAGTCATTCTCTGTACATAAAATCCTGTGATCCTCTTGCCCTCTGAATTGACTTTTCCCCACTGTTGATTCTGTAACATCATACATTGGTATTTTTCAGAATGATGATGCACTTTACAACATATCGTCTCCAATCTCATCAAAAGGGTCTTAAAAATTGCAAAGCTGTCAAACACACGGTAGTGGGTACAGGCTTTCTAAAATTCTCATTTTCACTGAAAGCCTGCATTTTATCACTGGTCAAACATGGTCAGTTGTTTTCTTGAAGTAACAGGTTCACTTTACTCACTTTGGAGAAAATGTCTGTCAAATACCTACCTCTTAATAACCATAGTTGGTTCACTTGTTCTTCCAAGTGAAAAATGTGTATTCCGGGTCACAATCAGCAACCGCAATATTTTTCCAAGACAACCACCAGGGCTTCACACTTTCCACCACAGATACTAAAAAGATGTGCTGAAGTCAGATTTAATAAAGGGAGTAACTTCTGCTTATTCACCAAGGGTATTCTCAATGAAGCTGGCAGTTGATTACCGTGAGTACATGCTGACGCCACAGTGACGACCAGGACATCCTCAGTGCAAATGTCCACACAGCGAGAAAGGAAAACCACACCTCACCATGAAAACAGCTCTAACCTCATGAACATCCCCCCACAAAGGACCTCGGGGGTCCCTGGGGAACCAGGCCCCACTGAGAGAACCACTGACCTGGCTTGTGGCTTATATGAAGATGTGAATTCTGCTCTGAAATTCAAGAAAACGTTTCCCAAATTTTCCTTAAAAGCAAAAGTGGTGAACACACCAGCCGGCAGGCAGGGTCAGGCAGACGGCTCACCTCATGTGCGCAGCGCTCCTCCGCAGGACGGCCTCCGTGTGTGCGTTCTGAGTCTCAGAGAGGGTCGCCCTCCAGAAGACGCGGCAGGCAGAGAAGTCTGAAGTCAGAGAGACCTGAGCCCCCCACCCCCGCCCCAAATCACTCTCAGTTCACCTGGGCTCTCGTGGACAGAGGGTGTCAGGAAACAGGCGCTAACCCAGGGGCAGTCCTGGCTTCGCCCCCAGCACCAGCGCCCAGCGCCAGGGCCCAGGCCCCTGCCGCCCCCCGTGCCCTGACCTGACTCTAGCCCCTGCCCCACCCCAGAAGCGCCTCAGTGCCCTTTGCCCTCCCTGGGTGAACCCACTCCACCCTGAGGGTGAAACCGGCAGGAGCCAGCTCCCCGTCCTTACCCCGAGGGGAAGGCGCACAGGCCACCACTCATCTGAGCCAGGTCCTCCTCTGATGGCCCGCATCAGCCCAGGCAGAGCACCAGGCGCTGTCTGCGCCTGACCCCACACCTTCCTCCCGACACCTCAAGGTGCACACCGAGCCTCCCTCCTGCCTCTCCCAAGCGCGAGGCGCCCATCAGGGTGCGAGGTCCCGTGGCTACCTTGCAGAGCTCCACGTTCAGGTCGCACAACTCCTGGCTCACTTCAGGGGTGCACAGCAAGTCTGTGAGCGCTTTGTAGAGGAGGCCGTTCAGGGCCCTCAGGCGTATCTGGTCTTCCTTCCGGGTTCTCCGAGAGGTGCTCTTTGTCAGGAACTCCAACTGGGATGACTTGTGGGTCTCCATCAAGAAGAAAGGCCAACGTTAACAAAGGCCAACATGACACCTATATGCGAACCTTACTGACAACAAGGGTCATCCCCAGCCACTTTAGCTTTCATGAGGATATACTTCATTTTACAGACCTGGACCCGTCTAGATTTTACCTAGCATCCCTTCAAAATTAAAAGTATGGCCGAGTACATATATTTTTCCAAAAAAATTCTTAGTGAAATGTAATCCACATACCATAAAATTCTCCCTCTTAAAAAGTACAATTCAGTGGTTTCCAGTATCAGTTCAGTTGCTCAGTTGTGTCTGACTCTGCAACCCCCATGGACTGCTGCACGCCAAGCTTTCCTGTCTACTACCAACTCCTCAAGCTTACTCAAACATCAAGTCAGTGATGCCATCCAACCACCTCATCCTCTCCCGAGGGGAAGGCGCACAGGCCACCACTCATCTGAGCCAGGTCCTCCTCTGATGGCCCGCATCAGCCCAGGCAGAGCACCAGGCGCTGTCTGCGCCTGACCCCACACCTTCCTCCCGACACCTCAAGGTGCACACCGAGCCTCCCTCCTGCCTCTCCCAAGCGCGAGGCGCCCATCAGGGTGCGAGGTCCCGTGGCTACCTTGCAGAGCTCCACGTTCAGGTCGCACAACTCCTGGCTCACTTCAGGGGTGCACAGCAAGTCTGTGAGCGCTTTGTAGAGGAGGCCGTTCAGGGCCCTCAGGCGTATCTGGTCTTCCTTCCGGGTTCTCCGAGAGGTGCTCTTTGTCAGGAACTCCAACTGGGATGACTTGTGGGTCTCCATCAAGAAGAAAGGCCAACGTTAACAAAGGCCAACATGACACCTATATGCGAACCTTACTGACAACAAGGGTCATCCCCAGCCACTTTAGCTTTCATGAGGATATACTTCATTTTACAGACCTGGACCCGTCTAGATTTTACCTAGCATCCCTTCAAAATTAAAAGTATGGCCGAGTACATATATTTTTCCAAAAAAATTCTTAGTGAAATGTAATCCACATACCATAAAATTCTCCCTCTTAAAAAGTACAATTCAGTGGTTTCCAGTATCAGTTCAGTTGCTCAGTTGTGTCTGACTCTGCAACCCCCATGGACTGCTGCACGCCAAGCTTTCCTGTCTACTACCAACTCCTCAAGCTTACTCAAACATCAAGTCAGTGATGCCATCCAACCACCTCATCCTCTCGTCCCCTTCTCCTCCTGCCTTCAGTCTTTCCCAGCATCAGGGTCTTTTCCAATGAGTCAGTTCTTCACGTCACATGGCCAAAGTATTGGAGTGTCAGCTTTAGTTCTTTCAATTAATACTCAGGACTGATTTCCTTTAGGATGGACTGGTTTAGTCTCCTTGCAGTCCAAGGTACTCTCAAGAGTCTTCTCCAACACCACAGTTCAAAAGCATAAATTCTTCGCCCCTCAGCCTTCTTTATAGTCCAACTCTCACATCCATACATGACTACTGGAAAAACCATAGCTTTGACTAGACCGACCTTTGTCAGCAAAGTAATATCTCCGCTTTTTAATATGCTGTCTAGGTTTGTCATAGCTTTTTTTCCAAGGAGCAAGCGTCTTTTAATTTCATGGCTGCAATCGCCATCTGCAGTGATTTGGACCCCAAGAAAATAAAGTCTGCCACTGTTTCCTTTGTTTTCCCATTTACCTGCCATAAAGTGATGGCACCAGCTGCCGTGATCTTTTTTTTGAATGTTGAGTTTTAAGCCAGCTTTTTCAGTTTCTCTCAGTTTCATCAAGAGGCTCTTTAGTTCCTCTTTGCTTTCTGCCATAAGGGTGGTGTCATCTGCATATCTGATGTTATTGATATTTCTCCCGGAAATCTTGATTCCAGCTTGTGCTTCACCCACCCTGGCATTTCGCATAATGTACTCTGCATGTAAGTTAAATAAGCAGGGTGACAATATACAGCCTTGATGTACTCCTTTCCCAATTTGGAACCAGTTTGTTATTCCAGTTCTAACTGCTGCTTCTTGACATGCAGGCAGATTTCTCAGGAGGCAGGTACGATGGTCCCATCTCTTTAAGAATTTTTCAGTTTGTTGTGATCCACATAGCCAAAGGCTTTAGTGTACTCAGTGAAGCAGTAAGTTTCTAGTATACACAGTGTGTTTTTTTCTAAAAGGGACCATTCGTTACATACACTTCCAGGATTACACATACAATGTATTTCAGAGATACTGCAGGTTCCTTCCAGACTATTACAATAAAGCAGATATCACAATACAGTGAGTCACATAAATTTTCTGGATTCCTGATGCATATGTTATGTCTGCACTACAGTGTAGTCTATTAAGTGTCCAGCAACAATATATCTAAAGACAACATACACGCCTTAACTGAAAACACTTTATTGCTAAAACATGCTGACGCCGATCTGCCAAAGCAGGGATACCACAGACCTCAATCCGTTAAAAAACACAGTAACAAACGCAACACAAGGAGTGCCTACATACCTACACTTATCTGTGTTACACACACACAACCTGAATGGATGTCACCATGTTAGAATCTGATAACAGATACGACATTCTGGAAAACTGTGCTGTAATTTTTTTAAAGGTCAAATCCCCACGTTAGCAGTGTACGCAGGCTCACCCCTCCAGTACTGATGCGGACGGACCACAGGCTGGAGTGCTGCCCAAGGCAGGGCCTCCTGCCCTCTGAGATACCAAAATGCTCGTCACTGCTCCTCCTACTTACCAAGTGAGAGCCCAAGGAAGGACCTTCATACCAGAACTTCTTCCTGTGGGAGAAAGTGAGAACTCTTCTGGATACAATGGCAAATTGGGTAAGAAACAGTTACAAATGCTAACCGCAGGCTATGATATCATAGCTGTTTCTAAAGGGCTAAGCCTGAACATACAGATTAAGTTCCTAGGGTTCTAAAAGATTTAGATATCCACCTGACAGCAGCATGGGTTTTCGGGGAGAGACAGGAGGCAGTTTTAATTCAGTTCAAAGTTTTACCTAAAGTCTACTTCTAGTCCCAAAGATGGAGAAAGGGGATGTTAAAAACACACCTACCACATGCCTGACAGCACTGTCCTACTCAACAAAGCTGCTGCCTGGGACCTGGTTAACAACCGACACGGTCACACTTCGACAGCTAGGTCAGCAGAGGGCAAATGGGAGAGCCAGGCTCCTGACTGCTGCAGACAAGCAAGGGAGGGGGGTGAGGACCATCCGGGCACCAGCAGATTAGAGATGGAGGTCAGCAGGAACTCAAGTTCCACTTTTTACAGCTACAGGTGGAGACATGGAGAAACATTTATAGATAAGCATATACCCTTGGCTTAACCTGAACACATATTGTTTTCACTTTGTCAGCTGAAAGGATATAAAAGACAAATACCCCAGTAGCAATGACATGCTCAGCTCCAGATCATGGTTCTGATGCCAGTGTCCAGTGAAGGAACCAGACAGAGCTCCCTGGAGAAATGGCTGGTTCTAGCACTGAGGCATTCTGTAGCACCATAAAGTAAAGAAGTGCTAAAAAATTTCTTTAAATGTAAAAACTACTTCAAGGGTTTCCCTGGTGGTCTACTGGCTAAGAATCTGTCTGCCAACACAGGGGACACGGGTTTGATCCCTGATCCTGGAAGATCCCACATGCCACAGAGCAACTAAGCTACTGAGCCCACACATCCTAGAGCCTGCAATGAGAAGCTACTCACCGCAGCTAGAGAGTAGCCCCCGCTCCCCACAACTAGAGAAAGCCTGCAGGCAGCAACAAAGACCTAGTACAACCAATAAATAAATAAAATAAAATAGATAAAAACTACTTCAAAACCCCTAACAACGAGGCATGTCAAAGGAACACGGGAGCCACCTGAAAGAGCTACCAATGGTCCAAAGCTGGAACAACTGGAGCAAAATTAAGTAGTAATGGGTTCTAACCCATGGGTCCATACTGATAGGAATTAACAAATGGATTAAAAGAGACACACGTTCCATCAAAAGTCTCAATAATTCATGAACCTAACTCACGCTACCTCTTAGGTGTGAGCGGCATACAGTGACTTCCCCGCAAAGACGACCGTATGGAATCAGAGCGGGGGAGGTAACTTTACAGTGGATAAACTTGACAGACACAAAGGACCCCAGTCAATGATCAAGACCAACATCAACAGGGATAAACCATGTTGATATCATGTATATGTTCATATGGTGTGAAGATGTGATGAAAACGTTACTTTACATGTATCGTCTTCCCCCCAAACCAAAACCCCAGTATAATCAAGAGAAAAACATCACCCCAGTACCAACAGAGAGGCATTCTACGAATATCTAACCAGTGCTCCTCAAACTGTGGAGGTCATCAAGCACCAACAGTTGGAGAAACTAACACGGTTTAGAGGAACCTAAAAAGATGTCCCTGGATAGGATACTGGAACAGAAAAAGGACAGGGAGAAGGAAGGAAAGGTGCGTAAGCTCAGACTTGAGTTAATAATAATGAATCAGTGCTGGTTCATCCAGTGTAACACATGTGCCACACCAACATAAAAGATTAACACAGGGGAAACTGTACTCATATGGGAACTCTACTCACCTTTGCCAATCTAAAACTTTTTAAAAACAAAACATATACATATATACACTTACACACATCTACAACAGAATCAAAATGATATGGAAATTAACAATAATTTATTATACTTATCTCTTATCACAACGCAAGCTATCCTGATTTTTTTTTTATTCCTCAAAAAGTGCTCACAGAGAAAGCATTAATGTGGAAAGGCAATTTTTACGTATTTTTATTTCCCTGGGATGAAACCGCTCTCCCGAAAAAAAGCTTATAATAGTAAGAATCACCATCCCTCGGTGTCTGTAAGGAACTGGTTCCAAGACCCCACAAACACCAAAATTCGAGGATGCCCAACGCGTTGCGTTTGCTCACAAACTCCGTGCATCCTCCTGGACACACTAAGTCATCGCTAGGTTACTTACCATACCTAATCCCATGTAAATCCTACCAAAACAGTTGCCAGCAACGCAAGCTCACGTTGTGTTTTTTAAAACTTCGTGGAATTTTTTCTGAATAGTTTCAATCCAAGGTTGGTTGAATCCGAGGATTTGGAACCTCGGACCCACGGTGGAGGTAAACATCACTTTGCTTTTAGCAGACCTAAAATCATCACAATTGTATCGAAGTAAAGAAAAAAGGCAGGGAGGAAAAACCGCAAACGGCAGCCGTGACGGGTGGGCTTTCACACGCGGAAACTGCACTCAGACTTGGCTGCGCGCTCGGGCGCTTACTAGCGCCCAGGGGGAGCCCTCACCCTTGAGGACCCCCACCCGGGCCACCGCCCCAAAGCCCTCCACCCCACTCGGGAACATTACTTGGTTTTCGAAGCAAATTTCTTGAGCAGGTTCTTGCCACAGGACACAGGCGAGCTGTGCAGACCTCGGGCACCGCTCAGGAGCCCCAAGTGGAGCCCCGGTCGCCCGCTGAGAGCGACCCACATGTTTGCTCAGCGACTACGGACAAATGGCGACGCAAGGCGGGGCGACGGTGACAAGCAGACGTGGGGCGGGGCAAAGCCAGACGGGGCAACCTTTGCGGGTAGACGTCGGCAGGAAGACTAACGCCGCGGGGTTGTGACCAAGGCGTGGGCAGGGCAACGTTGCCAAGGAAACGTAGAGCGG
>SJYX01024055.1:12099-22303 GCA_006410675.1 Oreotragus oreotragus
ATGGAGCTGGGGTGGTCTGTGTGCTGATTTGGCATGGATGGAGCTGGGGTGGTCTGTGCACTTTCATGGATGGAGGTGGGGTGGTCTGTGTGTGGACCTAGCATGGATGGAGCTGGGAGGGTCTCTGCACTAACCTGTCATGAATGGAGCTGGGGTGGTCTCTACACTGGCATGGCATGGATGAAGCTGGGATGGTCTGAGCGGTGACCTGGCATGAATGGATCTGGGGTGGTCTGTGTGCTGACATGGCATGGGAGGAGATGGGGTTTTCTGTGTGCTGACCTGGCATGAATGGAGCTTTCATGGTCTGTGTGCTGACCTGGCATGGATAAAGCTGGGATGTCTCTGCACTCTCCAGGCACTGATGGATCTGTGGTGGTCTGTGTGCTGACCTGGCATGGATGGAGGTGGCGTGGTCCATGTGTTGATCTGGCATGGATGTAGCTGGACTGGCCTGTGTGCTGACCTGTCATGGATAAAGCATGTGTGGTCTGTGTGCTGACCTGGCATGGATGGAGCTGGGGTGTGTTATGCCCGCAGTCCAAGTCCCCAAAACTGAGAAAACAAGACATCCACGGCAATGCAAAAGCAAAAAGGGAATGTATTTCTGGCTTGAGCCAGGGATCCCGCCACATCCCACGCAGGGGAGTGGGGCAAGAGCCCTGAGCCCTGAATTACACCAGTGTTTACAGGTTTAGAACAAAGACAGGGAGTTGGCAGGGGTGGATTGGTTGTAGGGGTTATTAGGCATTTATTAATTGGCTAATTTTTCATGCACACGGGCTTGCTTAGGGGACTTTTCATGTTATCTGGGAGTCTGGGAACATGCTGACCAGCTCAACCCCAAGGTCGGGGGGAGGATGATCTCAGTTCCTTCTGGGCAGTGACCCAGTTTTTTCCATAATTGTAGCTCTTGCCCACTTTAGTCCTTAAGGCCTGTCATGAGTCAGGTCTCAAAATTCCCCCCTGTCCTTTGATAGCTCTGACCCACTTTAACCCTTGAGGCCTGTCATGAGTCAGGTCTCAACATTCCCCCTTGTCCTTTGATCATGGAGAGGAATTTTCCTCTCTGTTCTGAGATACTGCCTGATATTGTTGTCTCAGTATTAACGAGAGAGATGGTCTATTTTTCCTTTTAAACACTGGATAAATGGGGGGGTGGACTTTCATATATAATTTCAAAGGGGGTTAGACCTAATTTATAGGGGGTATTGTGTGCCTGAAAGAGCGTGAAGGAAAGGGTCACCCAGTCTCCGCCAGTGCTATTGCCAGCTTTGTCAAAGTTTCTTTTAGAGTCCGATTTATTCTTTCTACTTGCCCTGAGCTCTGGGGACTGTACTCGCAATGCAACTTCCATTTGGTCCCCAGGGCTGAGGCCAGTCCCTGTACAATTTTGCTCACAAATACAGGTCCATTATCTGAGCCGATAGATGCCGGCAGCCCAAACCTAGGTATAATCTCTTCTAGAAGTTTTTTAGCTACTATTATTGCTGTCTCCTTTTTAGTGGGGTAAGTTTCTATCCACCCGGAAAAAGTGTCAACCAGAACTAGCAAGTAACGGTACCCATACTTGCCTGGCCTTACCTCAATGAAATCTATCTCCCAATGATGTCCTGTCCTTTCCCATCCCCTTGATATCTTACATCTGTGTGCTGTCCTTTTCCCAGTCTCATCATCTGACAGGCCTTGTAGGTGCGGACCATATCTTGGATGGTTTTCTTCTGCTGGGAAAACTGCAGCTGCGCTGTTTGTAGAAGTGTCAAAGTCTTTTTCTCTCCCAAATGGGTGGTTTGATGCAAATGGGTGCAGAGGTGTTTGCCCAAGTTGGCAGGAAGCAACAGGTTGTCGTTGTGGTCTCGATATCATCCGTTTTTGCCAACAGGATGGGTGGTATTATCTTGCACCCAGCGTAAATCAAAGGGGGAATATGTGGGGAATATGGGGGAATATGTGGAGCATTCCCATCTCCAGCGGTGGCAATCCCACAGTCAGCACAAAAGTCCTGCAATCTCCTGTAGTGGCCTCCCGGGCTGCTGCATCAGCAGCATGGTTCCCTCAGACCCGGGCATCCTCTCCTTTCTGGTGTCCTGGGACATGTACTATGGATACCGCGTGGGGCAAGTGGACCACTGCCAAGAGTCTGCAAATCTCAGGTATCCAGCATGAAGCCAACTGGTTTCCCCTCCACGTTGACAGTTACCCAGGACTCGGGGAGGGGGCCCAAGCCTTGACCCCCCTAGTCATTGTCTTCTCCCGCATATAGGATGCGGGCCCCCGAGGGAGATTCCTCCTTTCTTAGTTTTTCTCTTCAGGTCTCTTTTGGGGCACTCATGCTTCCAGTGTCCCTGCTCTTTGAAGTACATGCATTGGTCTCTCTTTAGGGCCAGCCTGGCTGGTTTTTCTTTTCCTCCTGACCGGGTGTCTCTAGCCCTCTGGGAGTCAGGCCCTGTTCTCGCCCCCACGAAGAAGATTTAAGCTAGCTACTTCTGATTCTTCCGGTTCTCTTTTAAGCCCTGAACTCTTTTTCTTTTTTTTTTTTTCTGATACATTCAGCAAGTTCCCTTTCTTCCCTTTTAACCCATTCCTCTCTCTCTCCTCTAATCCGTTTCTCTCTCCTCAGGAGTCTCCCTATTGTAAACATTTTCTCAGCTACTTTCCCCAGACCCTGTATCAACAATTCTGTTACCCTCTCTACTTCCTGTAACTTTCTCCTGATATCCGGACCTGCCTGATTAACAAAACCTAGCAAAACTGCTGTGCTGGATTCTTCAGCCTGTGGGTCCATGGATGTATACTGCCTAAAAGCCTCCATTATCCTCTCTAAAAAGGCTGCCAGGCTTTCATCTGGCTCCTGCCTTATATAAATTCATTGGTTTCCTGGGGGCTGCCCAGAGGCCAGCCATCTGAGTCTGGCGGTATACTCGGAGACACTCCCTACCTTCAGTGCGCTCAAAATCCCAGTTCAGCCNTATCCTCTCTAAAAAGGCTGCCAGGCTTTCATCTGGCTCCTGCCTTATATAAATTCATTGGTTTCCTGGGGGCTGCCCAGAGGCCAGCCATCTGAGTCTGGCGGTATACTCGGAGACACTCCCTACCTTCAGTGCGCTCAAAATCCCAGTTCAGCCGCAACAGAGGGAACCCCTCCTCGATCAGGTGGGGCTGCATGGTGAGCCTTCCATCCACTCCTAACATGTTTCCGTGCCTCCGACGAGATTCGTTTTGGCACCCACAACAGCTGCTGACAATCATCTCAGGTGGGGTTGTGAGTACAGAATTTGCTGGCCCGACCAGGACAGGAAACACCTGAACGGAGGAAGAAGGGACTTCTCAGCACGCATAGTCAGATGAGTCTCCGCCCCCTTGGGTCCTTCCGCGAGTTCCCTGGGCAGGCCCCGCTCCTGCTGGGGAGCCAAGGGTTCCAGGTCCCTCCTTTGTTTTGCAGACAACACCTGCGGTACCTGTGGGGGCAACGGTGGCGGGATATATGGGAGAGGTGAGATTTCAATGTCTAAATCAATGAGGCTAGGGTATAGAGACAATTCCTGGAGTATTGGCTTCTTTCAGCTCTCCCGTGCCTCATGGTCTTTTTCCGTGGAGACTTCCGTGACCAGGACCTGTGGAATGGAAGCACTGGGGGGTTGTGAATGAGGGGTTTCAGCCAAGCTGGAGGGTCTTTGACTAAGCTTTTGCCAGACCATGATGTAAGGAGCTTGGTCTGGGTGGCCCCGAGGGTCAGGAGCCATTATTATTATTATTATTTTTGGACTGCCAGGATGACAGGCAAACCGAAAGTTCCCTCTGGTGGCCAGCCAACCTCAAATGCTGGCAACTCAGATGAGCACAGGGTCACTAGTCTGCTCCTCTTCACTAGCATTGACAGATTTTGAGCCTTGGACTTAAAATTAGAAAAAATGATCAGTCATTACAGACAGTGGTGTAGAATAGTTTTGACCCATGACTGCAGCACTCACAATAAGCACACAAAAAGCAAGCACTGGCACACAGAAAAAGGCAACAGACAGAAGACAAACAAATATCAGCCGAAAACACTGAACTAGGTTTATCCTGGGTTGTTGTTGTGTTCCTCAAAATATTCAGAATCAGGAGAATTTCTCTTTTTCTCCCCTAGAGCTAGCTGCCCTCCAGCGTGCTCACTGGGCCTTGGCCTTAAGCTAGCTGGGACGACTAATTTGCCCCTGTCCAAACCTGATGTCTCCTTATCAGAGCCAGCTGCCTTCCAGTGCGCTCACTGGGCCTCAGACTTATGCTGGCCGGGCAACTCTTTTGCCCCCTGACCTGATGCCGGCGTTCAGATTTACCAGAACAACCAAATGCCTTCCAGCACACTCACTGGCCTCGGTTTTACAGTGGTTGGGTGACTAAATCACCCTTAGTTTGAAAGCTTTCTCCTGTGCCAGTCACCTTCCCGCCTCCCAGCGGGGCCTCAGTTTTACACTGGACTTTCCCTGCCTAAGCACCGGTGCCTCTAACAGAACTTCCCTTATGCCTGGAGAGAGTTGTTTTCCTCATTCAAGGGATCCCGGACGAGCCCCCAAATGTTATGCCCACAGTCCAAGTCCCCAAAACTGAGAAAACAAGACATTCACAGCAATGCAAAAGCAAAAAGCGAATGTATTTCTGGCTCGAGCCAGGGATCCCGCCACATCCCACACAGGGGAGTGGGGCAAGAGCCCTGAGCCCTGAATTACAGCAATTTTTATAGGTTTAGAACAAAGACAGGGAGTTGGCAGGGGTGGGTTTGTTGTAGAGGTTATTAGGCATTTATTAATTGGCTAATTTTTCGTGCATGCGGGCTTGCTTAGGTGACTTTTCATGTTATCTGGGAGTCTGGGAACATGCTGACTGGCTGAACCCCAAGGTTGGAGGGAGGATGATCTCAGTTCCTTCTGGGCAGTGACCCAGTTTTTCCCGTAATTGTAGCTCTTGCCCACTTTTGTCCTTGAGGCCTGTTATGAGTTAGATCTCAACATTCCTTCCTGTCCTTTGATAGCTCTTGCCCACTTTAGTCCTTGAGGCCTGTCATGAGTCAGGTCTCAACAGGGTGGTCTCTGTGATGACCTGGCATTGATGGATCTGGGGTGGTCTCTGCACCGACCTGGCATGGATGGAGCTGGGGTGGTCTGTGTGCTGACCCAGCATTAATGGACCTGGGGTGATCTGTATGCTGACCTCTCATGGATGGATTTAGGGCAGGGCATTCTATGTGTTCCTAGGTGACAAGACTTAAGCTGTGGTTGACTGGTGGGTGTGAGAGCTTGTTTATGATCAGGCAGGAAGGAGGTATATACCTGGAGCTTTTAAGTTACCTGGGTCTCATTTGTTAATCTCTGTTATTCAGTCCTTTGGGTTTTAGCCATGTTCCTTCATCTGCTTGATGTTTCTCTGCTATTATTTTTTGTTTAATTTACAGTGTTTGTGATCCCTTTCTTGGTTGAAAGGCTATAGTTCCTCTTAACTATGGAGTCTACCTCTCCTGAGTGGGATTTAACCAATGCCTTGTGATGGTTTCCTGGTTGGGGAGATTTGTGTGTGTGTTCCGGTAGGTGGAGCTAGATTATGCCTTTCAGAAAGGCAGTGGCTGTGTCCACTAGTGTGGTTTAGAATGTATGGGTTCAGGATGGCTTTGAGCAGCTGGTCTGCCGAAGTGCAAGGCTGTGCCCCTATCCGGCTGGAAGGATAGGCCAGGGGTGTTTGGTACTACAGCTTGCTGGCTTTGGGGTGTGGCTTAGTCTTAGTGTTGAGATGGACCCTTTTGGGAGGGCACTCACCTATTAATATTCTATTGGGTCAGGAGTGCTCTAGTGATTGGAAGTCCTGAAATCCTTCAGTTCACTTCAGTTCATTCACTGAGTCATGTCCGAATCTTTGTGACCCCATGAATTGCAGCATGCCAGGCCTCCCTTTCCATCACCAACTCCCGGAGTTCCCTCAGACTCGCATCCATCGAGTCAGTGATGTCATCCAGCCATCTCATCCTCTGTCCTCCACTTCTCCTGCCTCTTTCAATCTTTCTCAGCATCAGGGTCTTTTCAGATGAGTCAGTTCTTCGCATCAGGTGGCCAACGTTTTGGAGTTTCAACTTCAGCATGAGTCCTTCCAATGGACATTCAGGACTGATTTCCTTTAGGAGGGACTGGTTGGATCTCCTTGCAGTCCAAGGGACTCTCGAAAGTCTTCTCCAACACCACAGTTCCAAAGCATCAATTCTTTGGCGCTCAGCTTTCTTTATAGTCCAACTCTCACATCCGTACATGACTACTGGAAAAACCATAGCTTTGACTACGTGGACCTTTGAGGGAAAAGTAATGTCTCTGCTTTTTAATATGCTGTCTAGGTTGGTCATAACATTTCTCCCAAGGAGTAAGCGTCTTTTAATTTCATGGCTGTGGCAACAATCTGAGGTTATTTTGGAGCCCCAAAAAATAAAAGCTGTCACTGTTTCCACTGTTTCCCCATTCTATTTGCCATGAAGTAATGGGACCAGATGCCATGGTCTTCATTTTCTTAGACTCCTAGCTTAGATATCCTTTGGCTTCCCTGGTAGCTCAGATGGTAAAGAATCTGTCTGCAGTGCAGGAAACCTAGGCTCGATCCCTGGGTCAGGAAGATCCCTTGGAGAAGGAAATGGCAACTCATTCCAGTATCCTTACGTGGAAAAATCCCATGGACAGAGGAGCCTGGTGGACTGCAGTCCATCGGGTCGCAAAGAGTCGGGCAGGACTAAGCCCCTAACACTAATGTAGCTCAACTCTCCTTGGTGTGGCTCTCCTTAGCGAAGCTCTCCTTAATTAGCACTCCTTATTTTAACTCACCTCTCCTTGGCTTAGCTCACCTTAGCCCTCCTTAGCTCAGCTCCCCTCACCTCAGCTCTCCTCAACTCAGCTCTCCATAGCTCTCCTTATCTAAGCTTTCATTAGCTCAACTCTCCATAGCTTAGCTCTCCTTAGCTAACCTTAGCTTACCTTAGCTTAACTCTCCTAGCACAGCTCTCCTCAGCTCAGCTCTCTGTAGCTCTCCATAGCTCTCCTTAGCTCACCTCTCCATAGCTCAGCTCTCCTCAGCTCTATTTAGCTCTTCTTAGCTCAGCCCTCCTTAGCTCTCCATAGCTCTCCTAAGCTTAGCCCTCCTTAACTCAGGTCTCCTCAGCTCAGCTCTTCATAGCTCTCCTCAGTTAGCTCTCCTTAGAGTAGCTCAGCTGTCCTTAGCTCAGCCCCCTTTTCCTATCTCTCCTTAGGCAAGCTCAGCATTCCTTAGCTCTCCTTAGCTTACCTTTCCTTAGCTTATCTCTCTTTATCTTAGCTCTTATTAGCTCTCCTAGAGGGCTATGTAGAGCTAAGGAGAGCTGAGCTGAGGAGGGCTAAGCTAAAGAGAGCTGAGTTAAGGAGAGCCATGCTGAAGAGCAGAGCCATGCTCAGGAGCAGAGCCACACTCAGGGGCAGAGTCAGGCTCAGGAGAGATAGGAGGGCTGAGCTGAGGGGAGCTGAGAAAAGGATAGCTAAGTTATAAAAAGCTACAAAGAGCTAATTAAGAAGAGCTATCCTAAGGACTGCTGAACTAAGGAGAGCTATGCAAAGGAGAGCTAAGTTAAGGAAAAATAATTAAGGAGAGCTAAGGAGAGCTAAGGTGAGCTCTCAAAGAAATAGAGGAAAACAATAGAATGGGAAAGACTGGAGATCTCTACAACAAAATTAGAGATACCAAGAGAACATTTAATGCAAGGATGAGCACAATAAAGGACAGAAATGGTATGGACCTAACAGAAGTAGAAGGTATGAAGAAGAGGTGGCAAGAATACACAAAAATATTCAAAAAAGATGTTAATGATCCAGATAATCACTATGGTGTGATCACTCACGTAGAGGCAGACATCCTGGAATGTGAGGTCAAGTGGGCTTTAGGAAGCATCACTATGAAAGAAGTTAGTAGAGGTGTTGCAATTCCAGTTGAGCTATTTCAAATCCTAAAATTTGATGCTGTGAAAATGTTGCACTCAATATGACAGCAAATTTGGGAAACTCAGCAGTGGCCACAGGACTGGAAAAGGTCAATTTTCCTTCCAATCCCAAAGAAAGGCAATGCCAAAGAATGCTCAAACTACCGCACAATAGCACTCATTTCACACGTAAAGTAATACTCAAAATTCTCCAAGCCAGGCTTCAATAATACGTGAACCATGAACTTCCAGATGTTCAATCTGGATTTGGAAAAAGCAGAGGAACAAGATATCAAATTGCAAACATCCATTAGATCAACAAAAAAGCAAGCAAGTTCCAAAATATATATATACTTCTGCATTATTGACTATGCAAAATCTTTGACTGTGTAGATCACAATAAACTGTGGAAAATTCTTAAAGAGATGGGAATATCAGACCATCTGACCAGCCTCTTGAGACCTGTATGCAAGTCAGGAAGCAACAATTAGAACTGCATATGGAACAACAGACAGGTTCCAAAAATGGAAAGGAGTATGTCAAGGCTGTATATTGTCACCCTGCTTATTTACTTCATATGTAGAGTATGTCATGAGAAACTCTGGACTGGATGAAGAACAAGCTGAAATCAAGATTGTTGGGAGAAATATAAATAATTTAAGATATGCAGATGACACCACCCTTATGTCAGAATGTGAAGAAGAACTAAAGAACATGTTGATGAAAGTAAAAGAGGAGAGTGAAAACCTTGGCTTAAGACTCAACATTCAGGAAACTAAGATCTGGTCCCATCATTTAATGGCAAATAGAAGGGGAAACAATGGAAACAGTTACACACTTTACTTGGGGGAGGGGAGCTCCAAAATCACAGCAGATGTGATTGAAGCCATGAAATTAAAAGATGTTTACTTCTTGGAAGAAATGTTATGACCAACGTACACAGCATATTAAAAAGCAAAGACATTACTTGGCCAACAAATGTCCATCTAGTCAAAGCTATGGTTTCTCCAGTAGTCATTTATGGATGTGAGAGTTGGACCACAAAGAAAGCTGAGTGCCAAAGAATTGATGCTTTTGAACTGTGGTGTTAAAGAAAACTCTTGAGAGTTCCTTGGACTGCATGGAGATTCAACCAGTCCCTCATAAAGGAGATCAGTCCTGGGTGTTCATTGCAAGGACTGATGCTGAAGCTGAAACTCCAATAGTTCAGCCACCTGATTTGAAGAACTGACTCATTTGAAAAGACGCTGGTGCTGGGAAAGAATGAAGGAGGCAGGAGAAGGGGAGACAGATGATGAGATGTTTGGATGGCATCACCGACTCAATGGACATGAGTTTGAGTAAACTCCAGGAGTCAGTGATGGACAGAGAGGCCCAGCATGCTGCAGTCCATCGGGTCACAAAGAGTCAGACAAGACTGAGTGACTGAACTGACTGACTGAAGGAGAATTGAACTAATGATAGATATCCTAAGGAGAACTGAGCTAAAGAGAGCCGAGGTAAGGAAAGCTAAGCTAACGGGAGGAGAGCAGTGTTAAGGAAAGCTAAGCTATGGAGAGGCGAGCTAATGATAGCTATCCTAAGGAGGACTACACTACAGAGAGCTAGGAGGGCTGAAACAAGTGCTTAATGAGAGCTAAGGTAAGCTGAGCTAAGGAGAGCTAAGCTAAGGAGAGTTAAGCTAAGGAGAGTTGCACTAGTAAAACTGCACTAAGGAGAGCTAAGGAGGGCTGAGCTAAGGAGAGTGAGGGGACACCAGGTTTGCTGGCTTCTCTGGCTCATTCTACTTTACAACCAAGTATGACAAAAACACTAAGACAACAGTAGCCATCCTAAAAGAGGAGAGAATTAAAAAGACCTTGCAGCATGGAGTCTTTTCTCTGTAACTGCAGCCTTCAAACTATTGTTGATGAACATCTGATATTCACAAGGCCACTGGACTCGACACGACCCCCACCCTTCAACATGTCAGGGGTAACACATTTTAAAAAATAGTAATTAAAACAAACCAACAAACAGAAAACAAAAACAGGACACACTCAGGAAGTAAACATGACTGGGTAAATACAACTCAAAGTGCTTTCAAAAAACAAAAACCCCATGAGTAATGATCAACTGGGTTTCTTATCAGAGATATGAAATTTTTAGATTTCTGCCAAGTGACATCAACTCTGAGCACTGGAAAAGGCCACCATTGAAAACGGTGGTTTTCATTAAATTATTACCATTATTTCTTGCCATTAAGAAATG
>SJYX01024056.1:12817-51573 GCA_006410675.1 Oreotragus oreotragus
TTCAGGATATGAAATAGCTCTACTGGAATTCCATCACCTCCACTAGCTTTGTTCATAGAGATGCTTCCTAAGGTCCACTTGACTTCACATTCCAGGATGTCTGGCTTTAGGTGAGTGATCACACCATCATGATTATCTGGGTCACAAAGATCTTTTTTGTACAGTTCTGTGTATTCTTGCCACGTCTTCTTAATATCTTTTGCTTCTGTTAGGTCCATATCATTTCGCCCTTTTTTGAGCCCCTGTTTGCATGAGATGTTCCCTTTGTCTCTCTAATTTTCTTGAAGAGATCTCTAGTCTTTCCCACTCTATTGTTTTCCTCTATTTCTTTGCATTGATCACCGAGGAAGGCTTTCTTATCTCTCCTTGCTATTCTTCGGAACTCTGCATTCAGATGCTTATATCTTTCCTTTTCTCCTTTGCTTTTTGCGTCTCTTCTTTTCACAGCTATTTGTAAGGCCTCTTCAGACAGCCATTTTGCTTTTTTGCATTTTTTTTCCATGGGGATGATCTTGATCCCTGTCTCCTGTACAGTGTCATGAACTTCCATCCACAGTTCATCAGGCATTCTGTCTATCAGATCTAGTCCCTTAAATCTATTTCTCACTTCCACTGTATAATCATAAAGGATTTGATTTAGGTCATACCTGAATGTTTGAGTGGTTTTGCCTACTGTCTTCATTTAAGTCTGAATTTGGCTATAAGGAGTTCATGATCTGAGCCACAGTCAGCTCCTGGTCTTGTTTTTGTTGACTGTATGGAGCTTCTCCATCTTTGGCTGCAAAGAATATAATCAATCTGATTTCGCTGTTGACCATCTGGTAATGTTCACGTGTAGAGTCTTCTCTTGTGTTGTTGGAAGAGGGTGTTTGCTATGACCAGTGAGTTCTCTTGGCAAAACTCTATTAGCCTTTGCCCTGCTTCATTGCGTATTCCAAGGCCAAATTTGCCTGTTACGCCAGGTGTTTCTTGACTTCCTACATTTGCATTCCAGTCCCCTAGAATGATAAGGACATTTTTTGGGGGTGTTAGTTCTAAAAGGTCTTGTAGGTCTTCATAGAACCATTCAACTTCAGCTTCTTCAGCGTTACTGGTTGGGGCATAGACTTGGATTACTGTGATATTGAATGGTTTGCCTTGGAAACAAACAGAGATCATTCTGTCGTTTTTGAGATTGCATCCAAGTACTGCATTTCGGACACTTTTGTTGACCATGATGGCTACTCCACTTCTTCTAAGGGATTCCTGCCCACAATAGTAGATATAATGGTCATCTGGGTTAAATTCACCCATTCCAGTCCATTTTAATTCACTGATTCCTAGAATGTCGACGTTCACTCTTGCCATCTCCTGTCTGACCACTTGCAATTTACCTTGATTCATAGACCGTTCAGGTTCCTATGCAATATTGCTCTTTACAGCCTCAGACCTTGCTTCTATCACCAGTCACATCCACAACTGGGTATTGTTTTTGCTTTGGCTCCATCCCTTCATTCTTTCTGGAGTTATTTCTCCACTGATTTACTGTAGCATATTGGGCACCTACTGACCTGGGGAGTACCTCTTTCAGTATCCTATCATTTTGCCTTTTCATACTGTTCATGGGGTTCTTAAGGCAAGAATACTGAAGTGGTTTGCCATTCACTTCTCCAGTGGACCACATTCTGTCAGACCTCTCCACCATGACCTGTCCGTCTTGGATGGCCCCACACGGCGTGGCTTAGTTTCCTTGAGTTAGACAAGGCTGGGGTCTCCGTGATCAGACTGGCTATGTATGCTTTAATCCTATTTAAGACTTTTGCCTCATGTGAATTATTTTTTAATTATGCTCTGTTGTCACTACAAGGTAAATATGGAATTTCTATAAATTTTTCCTTATTTTGTGGAGAAGGGCAATAAATAGCACAGCACTTAATCTCTTAAAGTACACTTGTCAACAATATGATTTTTTTTTTCTTGTCAGTCTATTTGGGCTGCTAGAACAGAATACTCTAGATTTGGTGGCTTAAATGACAAACATTGGCTCCTTACAGTTCTGAGAAGTTCAGGATCAAAGTATGGAGATTCAGTGTCTGATGAGAGCCCACTTCCTGGTTCATAGATGGTCACTTTCTCACTATTTCCTCACTTGGTGGAAGTGGGGAGGAAGCTCTGTGGGGGTCTCTTATAAGGGCACTGATCCCAAGCATGAGGGCCCTACCCTCATGACCCAATCATCTCCCGATGGCCCCCTTCCAAATACCGTCACGTTGAGGAATAGCTTTCAACATGTGAATATTAGGGGGACACAAACCCTTAGTCTATAGCACTTTTCTTTACAGAACTTCTCGGAAAATATCACGGTGACCCAACTCTTCAATTTTTAACTGTGGCTAATCAATGTTTGCATACATCCCTGGTGACTCCGAGGTAAAGAATCCACCTGCCAATGCAGAAGATGTGGGTTTGATCCTGGGGTTGGGAAGATTCCTTGGGGAAGAAAATGGCAGCCCATCCCAGTACTCTTGCCTGAGAAATCCCATGGACAGAGGAGTGTGGTGGCCTACAGTCCATGGAATTGCAAAAGAATTGGACGTGACTTAGCAACAAACAACAACAATAAATCAATGTTGGAGGCATAATTCTTCATTCCATATTCTTAAAATTCTCTTGTACCCATCCTCTTCCTCATCATCTCTACTGCCATCACCCTAGTTTAGGCTTCATCATGGTTTGCCTGTAACACCAACCAACAATCCCTAATGGATACCCTCTTTCTAGCCCTGATATCTTCCCACTCATTCCCTAGACTGAATGATGTTTCCAAACTGCAGATATGGTCTTGTAAATCTTCTGTTAAAACTATTCATGGGCTTCCCTTTCCTCATGGATTAAATAAAAACTCTTTAGAGTGGCTTAATAGATCCTTTATAGAAAATAAATGTAGATCTGTGATATTGTGATTTATAATAAGAAATATATATTTGGTCTTTGTCCCTGTTTCTGGCACAGAGCTCCTAAAACCCCTGGAATCTTCTAAGTGATAAGAGCAATAAAGGTGTCTTGATAGTTACAACAAACTCCTTTCATTCACATCTGAGTTTATGGTAATGAGGTAACTTTTGGAGAGCAGGAAGGATGGGAACCAACCCTGTGACTGCAGGTTGGAAGTTTCAGTCCCACCTTTGGTCTCCAAGGGGAGTTAAGAGGCTGAATCAGTCTCCAGTGGCCAATGGCCATGATTTGATCAATCGTGTCTGGGTAATGAAACCTCCATAAAGACCTCAAAGAACCATTTCTGACAGCTTCTGGTTGGTGAACACACGGAGATTTCACACGTGGGCATTTGGGGACTGTGGTATGCTCAGAGAGGGTGTGGAAGTTCTGCACTCCTTCTCACTTAATTTGCCTTTGCATCTCCTCCATCTGGTTGTTCTTAAGTCATATTCTCTTATAACAAACTTATAAACCTAAGTAAAATGTTTTTCTGAGTTCTGTGAGCCACCCCAACAAATTAATTTAACCCGAGACAAGGATTGTGGGAACCTGCAATTTACAGCAGTATTCAGAAGGCCAGGTGAAATACTGGACTTGAGACTGATCTCTGAATGGGAGACAGTCTCATAGCACTGAGCCCTTAGCCTGTGAGATTAATAATACTATCATCATGTGAATAGTGTCAGAATTGAATTGAGTTTATTACTTGGTGATGTGGAAAAAAAACAAACACTCAGGATTCCTCTCAGAAATAGTCCTTTCATTCTGCAAAGATTCAAAAAGAATAAAAGAAACCAGTCTAGAGATGTTAAGCAAAAAAGGATTCAGTTCAGTCCAGTCATTCAGTTGTGTCCGACTCTTTCCGATCCCATAGACTGAAGCATGCCAGGCTTCCCTGTCCAACTCCCGCAGCTTGCTCAAATTCATGTCCATTGAGTCAGTTATACCATCCAACCATCTCACCCTCTGTTGTCCCCTTTTCCTCCTGCCTTCAGTCCTTCCCAACATCAGAGAAGGATTAGTATAGAAATTAGGTGTTTAATAAAATGTTGGAAGAGCTTTGGGTACACTCAGACCTCCAAGAATGCCATCACAACTGGCCTGCCAGGGGAGCCGGTACCTTTGTCAATGTTAGGAAGGTACAGAATCAGAACACACTACACTGCTATGGCTACAGTCCAGGTATTAGGAAGCTGCTACCACCACCAAGCACGAAGACTAAGCACGAAGCCAGCAACTAGACACTGGAACACTGCTGCAGAAAATTTCCACAGCTTCCACAGAAACCAGTCGAGAGCATCAGGATTGCACAGCCTCTGTCTCAGTCCTAAATCTTCTAGAATAAATCTTGAATAATACATGGAATTGCTGGAAACTCATTTGTATCCAGACCTCTGGTTGCAAGAGAATCTTGGAAAAGTAGTCTTTAACTGTCCAGAAAGACCACAGAAGGTAGGAAAGGGCGCTAAGTGCCCACTGACCACACCCAACACACCTTTCTCTTGCCTTCTGCTTTGACACAACATTCTGGCTTTCTTCACAACTTTGTAGTGCTTCATCTTTTTTCTGTATCTTACTTTTTTTCCCCTGAAGCCACAATGCTTTTTATCACCTGACATAGGAAGTCACACAATGCTATGTCTATCATATTCTCTCTCTTTAAAAAAAAAATATTGTTGGAGGTATAGTTGATTTATAATGTGTTCATTTCAGGTGTACAGCAAAGTGAACTGGTTATACACATACCTATATGTACTCTTTTTAAAGACTCTTTTCCCATATAGGCCATTACAGAGTATTGAGTAGAGTTCCCTCTGCTATACAGTATGTTCTTACTAGTTATTGACTTTATAGTAGTGTGTGTATGTCAATCCCAATCTTTCAGTTTATCCCTCTCCTCTCTTATCCCCTGGTATCTGTAACTTTGTTTTCTACATCTTTGATTCTACTTCTGTTTTGTAAATAAGTTCCCATCTTTTTAAAGACTCTTTTCCCATATAGGCCATTACAGAGTATTGAGTAGAGTTCCCTCTGCTATACAGTATGTTCTTATTAGTTATTGACTTTATAGTAGTGTGTGTATGTCAATCCCAATCTTTCAGTTTATCCCTCTCCTTTCTTATCCCCTGGTAACTGTAACTTTGTTTTCTGCATCTTTGATTCTACTTCTGTTTTGTAAATAAGTTCCCTTTTACCATATTTTTTTTAAGATTCTACATATAAGTGATATCACATGACATTCATCTTTCTGTGTCAGACTTACTGCACTCAATATGACAATCTCTAGGTTCATCCATGTTTGTAAATGTCATTTTTTATGGCTGAGTAATATTCCAGTGTATATATGTACCACATCTTTATCCATTCCTATGTTGATGGACATTTAGGTTGAGTCCATGTCCTGGTTATTATAAATGGTGTTGCAATGAACATTGGGGTGCATATATCTTTTTGAATTATGGTTGTGTCTGGGGATACGCCTAGGAGTGGGATTGCTGGGTCATATGGTGGTTCTAGTTTTATTTTTAAAGAAGCTAAGAAACCAGCATACTGTTCTCCATAGTAGCTCTACCAAATTACATTCCCACCAACAGTATAGGAGGGTTCCCTTCTCTCCACACCCTCTCCAGCATTTATTATTTGTTGGGGTTTTTTTTTGATGATGACCATTCTGACCACTGTGACGTGATATTTCATTGTTCTACCCATTTCTTACATATTGCTGTTACTCAGGACTCAGACCTATCCTTTGCTCACTCTATATTCTCTTTCTGGGCAATTTTATGTATTCAGAATGTAACGATTCCAAAATCATCATCTCCAGCTAGCTTTCTTTCACACATGGTACCCACATCTCCAGCTGCCTACTGGATCTCTGCCTAGAAATGTCACAGGCACTTCAAGCTGAGCATGTCCAAAATTAAACTGATCCTGTGCCTTCCTCAGACCTCCTCTGCTCCCTGATGTCCCTATCTTAATAAATGGCAAGATAAACTATCTCACTTCCTAAGCAAGACACCTAGCAGTCATCCTTGACTCCTCCTCTTTACCTTCTGGCCCTTGCCTAGCTCTCAGACCTTTTACAATTCTTTCTCTCTCCCTGTGCTCCAGCAGTGCTGGAATCTTTAGCCACTTGGAGCCCTCCCCTCCTCTCATAACATCCTTCTCCCTAAAACCTCAATTCTGAGCGCCAGCTTAAGTATCACTGTCTCTGAGCTCTTCCTGGCTCTGGACCATACCTCTAGCAGAACCCGCCAGAATTCCTCCAGCAAAGCCTCATCAGCTATTACTGTGATCACTTATCTTGGCCTGTCCTTGTCAGGCTGTAAGTCCACTGAGGGCAGGCAAGTCTCCATCTTGCCTGATACATCTCAAAGTTCTGCCAGGTGGCCCTACACGTAATAGTTGCCCAACAACTTTTTGTTGAATGAATGAACACCCGGATGTGGTCCCTCAAAGCACTTTGTATTTACCTATAATTTAACAGATGATACAGATGTTTATTTTTCAACTGACTACTGAAATTTTGGGCTCCCAGGTGGCACTAGTAGTAAAGAACCCAGACTGCCAGTGCAAGAGACATAAGAGACACGGGTTCAGTCCCTGGGTCAGGAAGATCCCCCAGAGGAGGGTATGGCAACCCATTCCAGTATTCTTGCCTGGAGAATCCCATGGACAGAGGAGCCTGCTGGGCTGTAGTTCATAGGATCGCAAAGACTTGGACATGACAGAAGAAACTACACACACACACACACACACAGAAATTTTACAGAAAGTTAAATTCAGATAATTTTGTAAGGGGGTTAAAATTGGGATTGGAACCCAAGGCTCTTGACTGCCAGGGTTCTTCCTCATGGGTTGTTTAATTGACTGAGCAAGATGTCTCCTCACTCTTAGATTTTCCTTTGTTGTCCAAGGTGCCTCTGCCCATAGTTCGTCATCTTCAGAATCTCCATATTTGAGCCTGGGCGGGCCCCTCATGTTGGTTTGACTTGGATGGCATTTTGACCACTAGACTTTTGCTTGCTGGGTTCTTTTTTTTTTTTTTTTNATTTTTTTTTCTTGTCAGTCTATTTGGGCTGCTAGAACAGAATACTCTAGATTTGGTGGCTTAAATGACAAACATTGGCTCCTTACAGTTCTGAGAAGTTCAGGATCAAAGTATGGAGATTCAGTGTCTGATGAGAGCCCACTTCCTGGTTCATAGATGGTCACTTTCTCACTATTTCCTCACTTGGTGGAAGTGGGGAGGAAGCTCTGTGGGGGTCTCTTATAAGGGCACTGATCCCAAGCATGAGGGCCCTACCCTCATGACCCAATCATCTCCCGATGGCCCCCTTCCAAATACCGTCACGTTGAGGAATAGCTTTCAACATGTGAATATTAGGGGGACACAAACCCTTAGTCTATAGCACTTTTCTTTACAGAACTTCTCGGAAAATATCACGGTGACCCAACTCTTCAATTTTTAACTGTGGCTAATCAATGTTTGCATACATCCCTGGTGACTCCGAGGTAAAGAATCCACCTGCCAATGCAGAAGATGTGGGTTTGATCCTGGGGTTGGGAAGATTCCTTGGGGAAGAAAATGGCAGCCCATCCCAGTACTCTTGCCTGAGAAATCCCATGGACAGAGGAGTGTGGTGGCCTACAGTCCATGGAATTGCAAAAGAATTGGACGTGACTTAGCAACAAACAACAACAATAAATCAATGTTGGAGGCATAATTCTTCATTCCATATTCTTAAAATTCTCTTGTACCCATCCTCTTCCTCATCATCTCTACTGCCATCACCCTAGTTTAGGCTTCATCATGGTTTGCCTGTAACACCAACCAACAATCCCTAATGGATACCCTCTTTCTAGCCCTGATATCTTCCCACTCATTCCCTAGACTGAATGATGTTTCCAAACTGCAGATATGGTCTTGTAAATCTTCTGTTAAAACTATTCATGGGCTTCCCTTTCCTCATGGATTAAATAAAAACTCTTTAGAGTGGCTTAATAGATCCTTTATAGAAAATAAATGTAGATCTGTGATATTGTGATTTATAATAAGAAATATATATTTGGTCTTTGTCCCTGTTTCTGGCACAGAGCTCCTAAAACCCCTGGAATCTTCTAAGTGATAAGAGCAATAAAGGTGTCTTGATAGTTACAACAAACTCCTTTCATTCACATCTGAGTTTATGGTAATGAGGTAACTTTTGGAGAGCAGGAAGGATGGGAACCAACCCTGTGACTGCAGGTTGGAAGTTTCAGTCCCACCTTTGGTCTCCAAGGGGAGTTAAGAGGCTGAATCAGTCTCCAGTGGCCAATGGCCATGATTTGATCAATCGTGTCTGGGTAATGAAACCTCCATAAAGACCTCAAAGAACCATTTCTGACAGCTTCTGGTTGGTGAACACACGGAGATTTCACACGTGGGCATTTGGGGACTGTGGTATGCTCAGAGAGGGTGTGGAAGTTCTGCACTCCTTCTCACTTAATTTGCCTTTGCATCTCCTCCATCTGGTTGTTCTTAAGTCATATTCTCTTATAACAAACTTATAAACCTAAGTAAAATGTTTTTCTGAGTTCTGTGAGCCACCCCAACAAATTAATTTAACCCGAGACAAGGATTGTGGGAACCTGCAATTTACAGCAGTATTCAGAAGGCCAGGTGAAATACTGGACTTGAGACTGATCTCTGAATGGGAGACAGTCTCATAGCACTGAGCCCTTAGCCTGTGAGATTAATAATACTATCATCATGTGAATAGTGTCAGAATTGAATTGAGTTTATTACTTGGTGATGTGGAAAAAAAAACAAACACTCAGGATTCCTCTCAGAAATAGTCCTTTCATTCTGCAAAGATTCAAAAAGAATAAAAGAAACCAGTCTAGAGATGTTAAGCAAAAAAGGATTCAGTTCAGCCCAGTCATTCAGTTGTGTCCGACTCTTTCCGATCCCATAGACTGAAGCACGCCAGGCTTCCCTGTCCAACTCCCGGAGCTTGCTCAAATTCATGTCCATTGAGTCAGTTATACCATCCAACCATCTCTACCTCTGTTGTCCCCTTTTCCTCCTGCCTTCAGTCTTTCCCAACATCAGAGAAGAATTAGTATAGAAATTAGGTGTTTAATAAAATGTTGGAAGAGCTTTGGGTACACTCAGACCTCCAAGAATGCCATCACAACTGGCCTGCCAGGGGAGACGGTACCTTTGTCAAAGTTAGGAAGGTAGAGAATCAGAACACACTACACTGCTATGGCTACAGTCCAGGTGTTAGGAAGCTGCTACCACCACCAAGCACGAAGACTAAGCACGAAGCTAGCAACTAGACACTGGAACACTGCTGCAGACAATTTCCACAGCTTCCACAGAAACCAGTCGAGAGCATCAGGACTGTACAGTCTCTGTCTCAGTCCTAAATCTTCTAGAATAAATCTTGAATAATACATGGAATTGCTGGAAACTCATTTGTATCCAGACCTCTGGTTGCAAGAGAATCTTGGAAAAGTAGTCTTTAACTGTCCAGAAAGAACACAGAAGGTAGGAAAGGGCGCTAAGTGCCCACTGACCACACCCAACACACCTTTCTCTTGCCTTCTGTTTTGACACAACATTCTGGCTTTCTTCATAACTTTGTAGTGCTTCATCTTTTTTCTGTATCTTATTTTTTTTCCCCTGAAGCCACAATGCTTTTTATTACCTGACATAGGAAGTCACACAATGCTATGTCTATCATATTCTCTCTCTTTAAAAAAAAAATATTGTTGGAGGTATAGTTGATTTATAATGTGTTCATTTCAGGTGTACAGCAAAGTGAACTGGTTATACACATACCTATATGTACTCTTTTTAAAGACTCTTTTCCCATATAGGCCATTACAGAGTATTGAGTAGAGTTCCCTCTGCTATACAGTATGTTCTTATTAGTTATTGACTTTATAGTAGTGTGTGTATGTCAATCCCAATCTTTCAGTTTATCCCTCTCCTTTCTTATCCCCTGGTAACTGTAACTTTGTTTTCTGCATCTTTGATTCTACTTCTGTTTTGTAAATAAGTTCCCTTTTACCATATTTTTTTTAAGATTCTACATATAAGTGATATCACATGACATTCATCTTTCTGTGTCAGACTTACTGCACTCAATATGACAATCTCTAGGTTCATCCATGTTTGTAAATGTCATTTTTTATGGCTGAGTAATATTCCAGTGTATATATGTACCACATCTTTATCCATTCCTATGTTGATGGACATTTAGGTTGAGTCCATGTCCTGGTTATTATAAATGGTGTTGCAATGAACATTGGGGTGCATATATCTTTTTGAATTATGGTTGTGTCTGGGGATACGCCTAGGAGTGGGATTGCTGGGTCATACGGTGGTTCTAGTTTTATTTTTAAAGAAGCTAAGAAACCAGCATACTGTTCTCCATAGTAGCTCTACCAAATCACATTCCCACCAACAGTATAGGAGGGTTCCCTTCTCTCCACACCCTCTCCAGCATTTATTATTTGTTGGGGTTTTTTTTTGATGATGACCATTCTGACCACTGTGAGGTGATATTTCATTGTTCTACCCATTTCTTACATATTGCTGTTACTCAGGACTCAGACCTATCCTTTGCTCACTCTATATTCTCTTTCTGGGCAATTTTATGTATTCAGAATGTAACGATTCCAAAATCATCATCTCCAGCTAGCTTTCTTTCACACATGGTACCCACATCTCCAGCTGCCTACTGGATCTCTGCCTAGAAATGTCACAGGCACTTCAAGCTGAGCATGTCCAAAATTAAACTGATCCTGTGCCTTCCTCAGACCTCCTCTGCTCCCTGATGTCCCTATCTTAATAAATGGCAAGATAAACTATCTCATTTCCTAAGCAAGACACCTAGCAGTCATCCTTGACTCCTCCTCTTTACCTTCTGGCCCTTGCCTAGCTCTCAGACCTTTTACAATTCTTTCTCTCTCCCTGTGCTCCAGCAGTGCTGGAATCTTTAGCCACTTGGAGCCCTCCCCTCCTCTCATAACATCCTTCTCCCTAAAACCTCAATTCTGAGCGCCAGCTTAAGTATCACTGTCTCTGAGCTCTTCCTGGCTCTGGACCATACCTCTAGCAGAACCCGCCAGAATTCCTCCAGCAAAGCCTCATCAGCTATTACTGTGATCACTTATCTTGGCCTGTCCTTGTCAGGCTGTAAGTCCACTGAGGGCAGGCAAGTCTCCATCTTGCCTGATACATCTCAAAGTTCTGCCAGGTGGCCCTACACGTAATAGTTGCCCAACAACTTTTTGTTGAATGAATGAACACCCGGATGTGGTCCCTCAAAGCACTTTGTATTTACCTATAATTTAACAGATGATACAGATGTTTATTTTTCAACTGACTACTGAAATTTTGGGCTCCCAGGTGGCACTAGTAGTAAAGAACCCAGACTGCCAGTGCAAGAGACATAAGAGACACGGGTTCAGTCCCTGGGTCAGGAAGATCCCCCAGAGGAGGGTATGGCAACCCATTCCAGTATTCTTGCCTGGAGAATCCCATGGACAGAGGAGCCTGCTGGGCTGTAGTTCATAGGATCGCAAAGACTTGGACATGACAGAAGAAACTACACACACACACACACACGCAGAAATTTTACAGAAAGTTAAATTCAGATAATTTTGTAAGGGGGTTAAAATTGGGATTGGAACCCAAGGCTCTTGACTGCCAGGGTTCTTCCTCATGGGTTGTTTAATTGACTGAGCAAGATGTCTCCTCACTCTCAGATTTTCCTTTGTTGTCCAAGGTGCCTCTGCCCATAGTTCGTCATCTTCAGAATCTCCATATTTGAGCCTGGGCGGGCCCCTCATGTTGGTTTGACTTGGATGGCATTTTGACCACTAGACTTTTGCTTGCTGGGTTCTTTTTTTTTTTTTTTTAACATGCAAATGTTATATTTGGTTGATCTGTAGTTAAACACGTCTTGAAAGTTTCAGACCTCAGCTTCTTGGTGATCTCATAAAGTTTCCACAGACTGTGTGTCATTCACAACCTAAGTATCTGGAAGGAAACCCAACTTTAAAATGCAGTTCCCAGTGATTTCAGCCTGAAAGGTGATATGTCTGTTTTTCTAACATCTCCAAGTCACTGGAATGTGCATTGGCAATATTTCTAGACCAGATTTCTGGGGAGCCAGCTCACTTGTCCAAGAGACACATTTAAGTTAAAGATACTGAAATCTCAACAAGCCTCTTGGCTATTTCATTGTAACTACAGAGATGGCTGATTTGGAGACTAACATATATATTAGCTGAGACAAATAAGCATATGTCCTGAAAGAAAAGTATTGTCTGATATTAGAAGCAAAGCTTCGAGGATACCATTGAGAATATCATAAATGCTGTATGTGGTCAAACCATTGGTTGATACAGCTCATTCATTCATTCATTCGACATGCACTCTCTGCATGGGGACTATGGGCCAGGCTCTGTGCTAAGTCTGCATGAAATATATACAACCTCTGTCCAGCCGGGCAAGCAATTACAGTGCACTGTGGAGGTGTTCCTCTGGTGGAAGAGGGATCAGCCTTGCCTTGGAAGAGCTGAGGTGGCTTCCTAGGAGAAGGTCCATTTGAATTGGATCTGGAAGATGAGGTAGTCTTAGAAGTGAGCAGCAAGGGAACCTCAAGGAAGTAAGTGTGGCAAAGATACAGTGTAGAGAAAGAGCAGTTTGTGGATTCAGGAACTTGGGGAGCCCAGAGTACAGATGCTTTGCGAGGGGCACCAGGAATGCTTCTGTGGGACCACACTGACTTGGTCTTCCTAGGTTGATCTTCACAACTGTTCTCTCTAATACCCAGCAATTTATCTGACCTCTCCTTGGACCCATTTAAAATTTTCATCTTGAACACCTTATAGGGGTAACAAGGTTCATTTATACTCCACAGGCTGTTAAATATGTACTTCCTTTTATTTGTCCTAAAATACTTACCTAAATGATCACCAGCAGGGTCATTTTTTCCCTCTTTTTAAAGTTACAGTGTGTGGGTACTCCTACCTAATCCCCAGGAGTTACACAGGTAAAGAATGGATATGAAAGGCACCACTGAAATCCTGGCTGGTAACTACGGCCACCTAAAAGCTCAGATCCCCCCTCCTCACCTTCCACGTCACACCCACATGTTGCTTCTTTGTACTGCTTCCCCTGTTTGATGACCTCCCTTGATGCTAATATTCTTCATTTGTTTTTAAAATAAAATCAGAAAATTAATTTATTAATGGTAACGAGAACACGATCTGCTGGGAGACTCACAGTAGTCAGACCAGGACGTTCTCCCCAAGCAGCTGGGAGGACACTGAGCCTGGGCTGCTGACTGGAAGGGTCTGTCACCTCCCCAGGAAGGGCTCACCCAGGCTAGACTAGCCAAGTCTGAGGCCTGGGCTGGGCACTCCCAAGGTGAGACTCGGGAGAGCTGCTTATTTCTGATACCATATAGTTAAAAGTGTTCCCGGAAAAGTCCTTATAAGTAGAATGCAAGGTGGCCTTGTGAACAATGTCCCTCCTACCTCAGCACCCTATGGAATGCTGTCCTGAAATAAGATCCTATTCAGTTCAGTCGCTCAGTCGTGTCCGACTCTTTGCAACCCCATGAATTGTGGCACACCAGGCCTCCCTGTCCATCACCAACTCCTGGAGTTTACCCAAACTCATGTCCATCAAGTCGGTGATGCCATCCAGCCATCTCATCCTCTGTCGTCCCCTTCTCCTCCTGCCCCCAATCCCTCCCAGCATCAGGGTCTTTTCCAATGAGTCAACTCTTCACATGAGATGGCCAAAGTATTGGAGTTTCAGCTTGAGCATCAGTGCTTCCAGAGAACACCCAGGACTGATCTCCTTTAGGATGGACTGGCTGGATCTCCTTGCAGTCCAAGGGACTCTCAAGAGTCTTCTCCAACACCACAGTTCAAAACCATCAATTCTTTGGCGCTCAGCTTTCTTCACAGTCCAACTCTCACATCCATACATGACCACTGGAAAAATCATAGCCTTGACCAGAGGGACCTTTATTGGCAAAGTAATATCTCTGCTTTTGAATATGCTATCTAGGCTGGTCATAACTTTCCTTCCAAGGAGTAAGCATCTTTTAATTTCATGGCTGCAATCACCATCTGCAGTGATTTAGCCACCGTCATTTGGGAATTTTTAAAGGAAGGAACAGATTTCTTGTCTCGAACAATCCTTGTTCATTAATAACAAGTAATAAACTGCTAGCTCCTTGCATGTGACTTTTCCTCCTCCTACTGAGAAAACCAGACTTGCAAGGCTCTGCCCTGGCTCCTCTGCCCTTGATTTCTTCTTGCTTCTTGGCTCACCTCCCCTCAGGCTTCTCACCCTCCTTATGCAATATCACCCACTTGCAAGGCAGGCAGTTGGAGGAGGGGGTGGATAAAGAGCACTGCTGTGAGTCTGAACCCAAGTGGAAAAGAGTGGGGAGGAAGGGTGGGTGGAAGCACCTCGGGCCACCAGCAGTCTAAGGGAGTTTGACTAGATTGTGGAGGCATCCTCAAGGCAAAGTGCCATCAGAAGAATCCTGGCCTCCGAGGAAGAGGCTGCCTTAACAGCCCTGCCGTGAGCGGTCCCTGACCGGAAGTGCCTGTGGGAAGTGCAGCCTCCGCATGGGTGATGGATTTTAGAGGCAGCATCTGGGTCTTAGGCAATGGAGTTCCTTAACTTGGACGGCTGCGAGGTTCGTGCTCATGGCTGCCACATTTGCGGTCCTCCTCACCTCCTCCCCACCCAGCCAGCTTCTATCACCCTTCAGATCTTAGTTTAAACATCACTTTCCCAGGGAAACCATCCCAAACCTTTGGATTGACCAGCCTTCCCTCCTCTCTGTTCCCACATCACATAACTTTACTGTAAGTTGCTGTTCAATTACCTGATCACCAGAGGGACTCTGAACTCAGAACTGTGTCTGTATTGTTCTCCACTGAATCGGTACTACTTGGTGGCACCTGACACCTGCAAGACAATAAGTGTTGAATGAATGAATGACTAGTCACTGATATAGCTGTGATAGCACAAATTATATGATAATCTTGGTTTCAGGGAATATACTTATGAAATGGATCGTTCTAGGTACAAGCTTCACCTTTATGGGGTATTTTCAATGTTCAGGCTGAGCTTTCAGAACAATTTAAGAAACCCCTTGAAGGAAACATTTCAAGCTAGAGCAATCTCCTGGGTCACAATTGTTACTTCCCAGTTCCACCTTGGAATAGAGTCTGGGGCAAGAGAGACAGAGACAGCAGGATTCAGGAGAAGCTTACTTCCTAGAACTGCTTTGATCACTAAGAGGATCTTAAATTTCTCCTCTGGAAACCTATGTTCATACTTCTTATCCATCTTGGGCTAGTAAGAGCCCTGTGGGAGAATGTGTTGGCTAGTTCCGATGCCAGCCCAACATGGATTGTATTACTATTGCTATTGTTTCTGGACTACAGGTCAGGTTAAGGGAGACAGGGGCAGGTGAGGGAAGGGAAGATGCAGGTCAGGACATCAAGGCTCCCCAAGATGTTCTGTGCCTTAGAAAAGAGCCCAAGGGCTCAGAGAAGACAGTTTCTTAAAAGGATACCAGACCTGCCTGGAAAGTCAGTAGGGATATATAAGCCATGGACACCCATTCACATGATTGTGCACTGGGTGTAAAAATAGGACCCAGAGGCTGCCAGACTCTGAAGTGATTCCTTGGTTCTAACAAATTCTCTTCACTGGGGGAAATGTGGGCAGTTCTGTGGCATGAAGCAGCACTTCCTGACAAGTCTGTGGAACCATTTAAGATGTTCTGAACAGTGTCCCTCAAGATGTCTAAAGTGCCTCAGCCAAGTAGGAAAGGGGCCCTAGGAAACATTACATGCTGCTGAGAAGCACGTGGGTTGGCAGAAGTTGCTCTGTGCACAAACCAGTTCAACCCCACCCCGCCTGCCCCCCGCTCCCCGAGCACCCAGAGACAAGAGCCTGCCTGCTTCCTGAAGCTGCACGGCATGCTCAGAAAGAATTCTGGCTTCAGAGAACCCCGAGATCTGGGGTCAAGACTTGGTTTCACCAGACCAACATCTGGGACCTTAGGCTATTTCCTTAATGATGACTTTTCATCTACAAAACGGAGCTATAGCAGCAGCCTTCCTCACAGAGTTTGGTATAAGAATTTCAGATAATGTATGTCAAGTATCTGGCACATAGTAAATGTTCAGTAAATGAGAATTATTTTTATTTGACTTAGTTGAAAGCGGAAAACAGGCCTAGATTTGGATGCTGGTTTTGCCACTTACTAAGTGGTGAAGATTCTGCCTTCCAATGCAGGAGATGCAAGAGATGTGGGTTCAATCTCTGGGTTGGGAAGATTCCCCAGAGGAGGAAATGACAACCCACTCCAGGATTCTTACCTGAGAAATCCCGTGGACAGAAATACTTAGGGGACTATAGTCCATGGCATCGCGAGGAGTCAGACACGACTGAGTGTGTGTCCACACTTGCTGCTTACTAGCTGTGTGATTGTGAGCAGGTTACTTAACCTATTTGAGTCTCATTATTTTCCTTATTTGTAAATTAGGAAAATACTACATAACTTTCAGTGGTGTTGTAAGAATCAGAGTTAATTTAAGAAAGGCACTTAATTAGGTGTCTGGCATGTAGTTGTACTCAATAAGTTATCTGTTAGGATTATCTGTAGATCAAAGAAGGAATAAAAATTCTTGATTTGGTTTGCACAGACCAAGGAGATATAAGGATCACAAGCCAATTTGAATTGTTCTGTGGGAAACAAATTGTCTTCTAAAACAGGCTGCCTTATTTCCCCAGTTAGACCAGTTCTGAACCTTTGGGTAGCAGAGGCTGGGAACTGGCCCCAGGCCTAGAAGGGTCAGACCCCAGTAACCCTCCGATGGGGGCTTCCTTCATCTATCCATTTTCCAGGACACAGTTTCGCCTCCAGCCTCAGGTCCCCTGAGGAGAGCTGGAGCACTAGGTCACCATTATTTATACTGCCACAGAATTTTCAGACCATGAGACTCCTGCCTCTCCCCAGGCTAGGCTGGCCCATCCCCAAGAAGGAAGGAAGCCAGGAGGTGGAGGAGGTTACAAAATCAGTTTGTATCCATCCTGTTTTTAATTGATTTCACAGTAGGGGAACGAAAATCGGAGTCCTTCCTACATAGCCCTTTCAACGCGGGAGTCCTCCTCTGGTTAGGAAATCCATCTGGGAAGACCTGGAGTTGGTTCTTGGGAGCTCCATTTTCGTCCCAGCAGCCTGAAAGCCCTGCTCCACCAGTGCCCGCGATGAGAGCTGCCTCTATGGGTCCACTGCGTGCCACCCCTTTACACACTGGCCTGGAGAGAGGGGTAGCCCTGCCTCCACCCTCGGCTCCAAAAGGGCCCAACTCTTTTCCACTTAGTGTAGCCCCCCTGTCAGCTGGGTGTCCCCCAGGACCTCATATCCTAAGTATATCCCAGGTATATCCCAGGCTCTGTGGGAGCCCAGGTCCTCTTGGGATTTTTGTGGATGCCTGGAGTCAGGGGGAGATGCAGGGGTGACTGATTTCTTACAGGTATCTTGGGCCTCTCAAATTTTCTGCACCTGTGGCAAGACTATGGCCCTCCAGATGGTGTGTGAAGAGTCGTCAGGATTTGGTGATTGTAAAGAATGGCCTCATACTGAGCTTCAGAGACGTCAATGAACGCATCCATATTTCAGACTTCTGTTCTTAGAACATGGTTCAGCCATCCAGCCATGGATGCGGGTACATCTGCATTTATCAAATGTTTTTAAATATAAACTCTGCCTTTATAGAAGGAGACTGGGTGAGTGAGGAACGAGGAGGTGGGAGACTTGCATGATTTTTTCACACACACACACATCCCTCATGCTCCCTTCTCTATGCCATTTAAAGTGCTCCAGCCCCTCCTTTCTGCAGAGCCAATCATTCAGTCCCTGAAAAAGGAAATGGCAACCCTCTCCAGTATTCTTGCCTGGAAAATCCCATGGACAGAGGAGCCTGGCAGTCTACAGTCCATGGGGTCACAAAGAGCTGGACACAACTGAGCGACTAAACCACCGATCTTTTGATAGCTGATCTCAAAAGTCTTTTTTTTTTTTCCCCAACCACTCACGTCCTCAACAGTCCCGTCCTCTCTCTGAACCCTGAGAGAATTTCCAGTCAGTCTTGCTAAGGTTGGGACCTAGGCACAAGCCATCTCATAGTGTAATAGAGTATAATAACGGAGTGTCTGCTTCCTGAGAGCCATGCTGGTCTCTGGTCTGTTCCTTAAAGGAAGAGAGTGGCCACGACTTAGTTTCTCTGCCTCTCTCACAGCACACAACTGAAAGAATGAATTACAGACACAGGCAACACTAGACAAGTCTGAAGGAAAAGGGCATGGCTAAAACAAGATGCTCCCGGGAACCTCTGCCAAGTACCTGGTATAAGTTCTTGCTGCTCCCAGAAACAGCTGGAATGACGGAAGTGAGAAACTGCTGTCATTGGACCCATTGCCCGTCTCTCTCTGTTATAACGAGAACAGTTGGTTCTTTTCCAGGGGATGTGTTTTGGATGAAGATCCTGATATGGGAACACGTATACTTATACAATATATATTTCAGTAAGTAGTAATCTTTTGCGGATGGAAGGTCTCGCCTCCCTGTGAATGGCTGCTGACTGATCAGGGTGGTGGTTGCTCAAGTCTGGGGTGACTCTAGCAATTTCTTAAAATAAGACAACGTTAAAGTTTGCCTCACTGACTGACTCTCTCTTTCGTGAATGATTTCTCTGTCGCATACAATGCTGTTTGATAGTATTTACCTACTTTTCTGGGCTCCAAAATCACTGCAGATGGTGATTGCAGCCGTGAAATTAAAAGACGCTTGCTCCTTGGAAGGAGTATATATAGATAGCATATTAAAAAGCAGAGACATTACTTTGCCAACAAAGGTCCATCTAGTTAAGGCTTTGGTTTTTCCAGTGGTCATGTATGGATGTGAGAGTTGGACTATAAAGAAAGCTGAGTGCCAAAGAATTGATGCTTTTGAACTGTGGTGTTGGAGAAGACTCTTGAGAGTCCCTTGGACTGCAAGGAGATCCAACCAGTCCATCCTAAAGGAGATCAGTCCTGGGTGTTCTCTGGAAGCACTGATGCTCAAGCTGAAACTCCAGTACTTTGGCCACCTCATGCGAAGAGTTGACTCATTGGAAAAGACCCTGATGCTGGGAGGGATTGAAGGCAGGAGGAAAAGGGGATGACAGAGGATGAGATGGCTGGATGGCATCACCAACTCAATGGACATGAGTTTGGGTAAACTCCGGGAGTTGGTGATGGACAGGGAGGCCTGGCGTGTTGCAATTCACGGGGTCGCAAAGAGTTGGACACGACTGAGTGACTGAACTGAACTGAACTGAACCCACAAATGAACTGCTTTCAAAACTGGAGTCAGTCCTCTCAAACCCTGAAGTTGCTTTATCAGCTAAGTTTATGTCATATTAATATTCTAAATCCTTTGTGTCATTTCAACAATCTTCACAGCATCTTCATCAGGAGACAGTCCATCTCAGGAAATCACTTTCCTTGCAACTCATCTGCTTAATATTTATCATGAGATTGTAGCAATTCCGTCACATCTTCAGATGCAAGTTTGATCCCTGCATCAGGAAGATCCCCTGGAGGAGGGCATGGCAACCCACTCCACTGTTCTTGCTTGGAATTCCAAGGACAGAGAAGCCTGGCACGTTACAGTCCACAGGGTCACAAAGAGTCAGACGTGACTGAAGCGACTTAGCACGCACACAAGATTTTCAGAAATGGTCAATGAGCATTGGCTTCAGCTTCAAGCCACCGGTGTATTAGCCCCTAACAAGAGAGTTGGATTGTCCTTTGATGCTTTAAAGTCAGGCACTGACTTCTCCACTCCAGCTATGAACGTCCTAGATGGCATCTTCTTCCAACAGAAGGCTACTTTGCCTACACTGAAACATCTGTCGTGTAGTGTGGTGATCTTAGCCAGATCCTCTGGACAACTTGCTGCAGCATCAGTGTCTGCTGCTTCACTTTGCACTTTGTTGTTATGGTGATGCCTTCTGTCCTCACAAACCAACCTCTGCTAGTTTCAAACATTGCTTCTACAGCTTTCTTACCTCTCTCAGCCTTCACAGAATTGAAGAGAGCTGGTACCTTAAGGTTTGGCTTAACAGGAAGTTGTGGCTGGTTTGATCTTCCATCCTGACCAACCATGAAAACTTCCCCCATCTCAGCAATAAGGCTGTTTCACTTCCTTATTTTTCATGTGTTTACTGGAGTAGTGATTTTTAAATTCCTTTCAGAATTTTCCCCTTTGTATTCACAAGACGGCTGGCTGTTTAGCACAGGAAGGCTAGCTTTCAGCTTATCGTTGCTATTCAACGTGCCTTCCTCACTAAGCTTAATCTTTTCTAGGTTCTGATTTAAAGTGAGGGATATACTACTCTTCCTTTCACCTAAACTGTTAGAGGCCATTATGGATGTTAGTCACTCAGTCATATCCAGCTCTCTGCAATCCCTCAGGCTCTGCTATCCATGGAATTCTCCAGGCAAGAATACTGGAGTGGGCTGCCATTTCCTTCTCCAGGGGATCTTCCCAACCGAGGGGTTGAACCTGGCTCACTTGTGTCTCCTGCACTGGTGACCAGGTTCTTTACCACCTGAGCCACTAGGGAAGCCATTATAGGCTTATCAACTGGACTAATTTCAACACTGTTGTGTCTCAAGGAACAGGGAGGCCTCGGGCGAAGGGCTGGTTGGTGAAGCAGTCAGAACATACACACATTTATCAATTGAGTTTGCTGCCTTACTTCTCTAAAGACGATATACAAATGGCCAACAGGCACATGAGAGAACGCTCAACACCAATAACTATTATAGAAATGCAAATCAAAAATACAAGGTACCAGCTCATAGCAGTCAGAGTGGCCATTTCACGGGGTCGCAAAGAGTTGGACACGACTGAGTGACTGAACTGAACTGAACTGAACCCACAAATGAACTGCTTTCAAAACTGGAGTCAGTCCTCTCAAACCCTGAAGTTGCTTTATCAGCTAAGTTTATGTCATATTAATATTCTAAATCCTTTGTGTCATTTCATCAATCTTCACAGCATCTTCATCAGGAGACAGTCCATCTCAGGAAATCACTTTCCTTGCAACTCATCTGCTTAATATTTATCATGAGATTGTAGCAATTCCGTCACATCTTCAGATGCAAGTTTGATCCCTGCATCAGGAAGATCCCCTGGAGGAGGGCATGGCAACCCACTCCACTGTTCTTGCTTGGAATTCCAAGGACAGAGAAGCCTGGCACGTTACAGTCCACAGGGTCACAAAGAGTCAGACGTGACTGAAGCGACTTAGCACGCACACAAGATTTTCAGAAATGGTCAATGAGCATTGGCTTCAGCTTCAAGCCACCGGTGTATTAGCCCCTAACAAGAGAGTTGGATTGTCCTTTGATGCTTTAAAGCCAGGCACTGACTTCTCCACTCCAGCTATGAACGTCCTAGATGGCATCTTCTTCCAACAGAAGGCTACTTTGCCTACACTGAAACATCTGTCGTGTAGTGTGGTGATCTTAGCCAGATCCTCTGGACAACTTGCTGCAGCATCAGTGTCTGCTGCTTCACTTTGCACTTTGTTGTTATGGTGATGCCTTCTGTCCTCACAAACCAACCTCTGCTAGTTTCAAACATTGCTTCTACAGCCTTCTTACCTCTCTCAGCCTTCACAGAATTGAAGAGAGCTGGTACCTTAAGGTTTGGCTTAACAGGAAGTTGTGGCTGGTTTGATCTTCCATCCTGACCAACCATGAAAACTTCCTCCATCTCAGCAATAAGGCCGTTTCACTTCCTTATTTTTCATGTGTTTACTGGAGTAGTGATTTTTAAATTCCTTTCAGAATTTTCCCCTTTGTATTCACAAGACGGCTGGCTGTTTAGCACAGGAAGGCTAGCTTTCAGCTTATCGTTGCTATTCAACGTGCCTTCCTCACTAAGCTTAATCTTTTCTAGGTTCTGATTTAAAGTGAGGGATATACTACTCTTCCTTTCACCTAAACTGTTAGAGGCCATTATGGATGTTAGTCACTCAGTCATATCCAGCTCTCTGCAATCCCTCAGGCTCTGCTATCCATGGAATTCTCCAGGCAAGAATACTGGAGTGGGCTGCCATTTCCTTCTCCAGGGGATCTTCCCAACCGAGGGGTTGAACCTGGCTCACTTGTGTCTCCTGCACTGGTGACCAGGTTCTTTACCACCTGAGCCACTAGGGAAGCCATTATAGGCTTATCAACTGGACTAATTTCAACACTGTTGTGTCTCAAGGAACAGGGAGGCCTCGGGCGAAGGGCTGGTTGGTGAAGCAGTCAGAACATACACACATTTATCAATTGAGTTTGCTGCCTTACTTCTCTAAAGACGATATACAAATGGCCAACAGGCACATGAGAGAACGCTCAACACCAATAACTATTATAGAAATGCAAATCAAAAATACAAGGTACCAGCTCATAGCAGTCAGAGTGGCCATCATTAAAAAGTCTACAAATAATAAAAGCTGGAGAGGGTGTGGAGAGAAGGGAGCCCTCCTACACTATCAGTGGGAATGTACATTGGTATAGCCACTGTGGAAACCAGTATGGAGGTTTCTCAGGAAACTAAAAATATAATTACTACATGACCCAGCAATCCTACTCCTGGACACATATCCAGACAAAACTATAATTCAAAAAGATACACGTACCCCTATGTTCATAGCAGCATTATTTACAATAGCGAAGACATAGGAAGAACCTAAATGTCCACCAACAGATGAATGGATAAAGGTTTGATCCATATACACAGTGGAATACTTGCTGTTTAGTTGCTAAGTCATGTCTAACTCTTTTGCAACCTCCTGGACTGTAACCCACCAGGCTCCTCTGTCCATAAGATTTCCCAGGCAAGAATACAGGAGTGGGTTGCCGTTTCCTTCTCCAGGGGATCTTCCCGATTCAGGGATCAAACCCACATCTCCTACCCTGGCAGGTGGATTCTTTACCACTGAGCCACCTGGGAAGCCCATACAATAGAATACCACTCAGCCATAAAAAAGAATGAACTAATGCCATTTGCAGCAACACAGATGCAACTGGAGGTGATCACAGTAAGGTAAGTCAGAACGAGAAAGGCAAACACCATATGATACAACTTACACGTGGAATCTCAAATACGACACAAATGAACAGAATCACAGGCACAGAGAACAAACTGGTGGTCGCTAAGCGGGAGAGGGTTGGAGGAGGGATGGAGTGAAAAGCTGGGGTCAACGGATATAAGCTTATATATATATACACACAAACATAAGTTTTTATATATACACCATTATATATACAATGGGTAAGCAACAAGACCCTACTGTACAGCATAGAGAACTATTTTCAATATCTGATGATAAACCATAATGGAAAAGAACAGGAAAAAAGAATACATATACACATGTAATTGAACCACTTTGCTGTATAGCAGTAACTAACACCGAAAATGAAGCTTACATCAATTAAAACAAAGTGTGCTGTCCTCTCTGGGTGTTGTTTGCGGTTCAGTCCCGTTCAGTCGCTCAGTAGTGTCCGACTCTTTGCGAGCCCATGAATCGCAGCACGCCAGGCCTCCCTGTCCATCACCATCTCCTGGCGTTCACTCAGACTCACGTCCATCGAGTCCGTGATGCCATCCAGCCATCTCATCCTCGGTCGTCCCCTTCTCCTCCTGCCCCCAATCCCTCCCAGCATCAGAGTCTTTTCCAATGGGTCAATACTCCAATACAAATTACAACAGTAACATCAAAGATCAGTGATCGCAGATTACCAGGACAAATATAATAACAATGAATAAGTTGGAAATATTGTGAGAACTACCAAAATATGATACAGAGACAAATGTTGGAAAAATGGTTTCCTTGATGCAGGGTTGCCACTAACTTTCAATTTGTAAAAACAAACAGACAAACAAAAAGAAAAAACGCACTATCTTTGAAGCACAATAAACGGAAGTGCAATAAAATGAGCTATGACTGTATCTACCCTGTTTATCCCTGTACACACATACTGCATATAAAAAGCTATGGTAAAGTTTTCACAAATTCAGCACAGTAAGAGAATTTGTGATTTGTCAGCATCACTCCTCTTCTTCTTTGAGGCCATTATTAATTAAAAAAAAAAAAGGCTCACTTGAACACAAGCAATACAGCAACAATTGATCTGATAGCCCAGATGGTTGCTAAGTGACCAATGGGCAGGATATGCTGGACAAAGGGATGATTCACTTCCCAGGCTGGAGGGAGTGGGATGGCACAAAATTTCATCATGCTGCTCAGAATGGCCTGCAATTTAAAACTTATGAACTGCTTCTGGAATTTTCCATTTAATATTTTTGTATTGGTTGACGGTGGATAACAACTGGGAAAGTGGGGACTACTGCACGCTTCACTTTTGAAATTGGAACCCATACAGAATGCCTCCCTCCTGGAGCAGGCCCACCTCCCCAGCAGGGACTAGAAGGGCTGGGGAGGCCCCAAGTCCCAAAGCCCTAGAGGCTCCTCCAGCTCTTTCCCTTCCCCTGTTTAACATGAATTGTCATGACCCTCAGCTGGTGCTCCCATTCCAGGAAGCTCAACCCCCAAAGACCCAGGCACTGCCATGCTTCCTCCTAGGCAGTCACAGCTCCATAAAACTCCAGGCATAGAAGACAAAAGGCTTCATACATAAGCTTCTGGCCTCCCAGAAATGCATCTCCCAAGGACCAAGACTCTGCAGCACTCTGTTACGCAGCTAAATGCCAGAACTAGCCAGACTCCTCCCCCGCCATCACCTCCCACAGGCCCTTCATCTCTAAATCCTACAACCCGGACGTCTGCTTTGGGAGCCCAAAATAAAGTCCCATTTCTTTTAATGTTCAAACCGCATCTGCCTGGGATTAGCAGAATAGTCAGTCGGCCACGTGGCGTCTCCCCCCATTTCTGAGAATCCTGAAAGTTGAGCCTGGGGAGTGCTTGCCTCTCCATGCACCACTTGTGGTTCCACGACAGCAGTCAGAGCCCCCAGTTCACATCACACCCTCTGTAACTCGTGGAGCCCAAAATAAAGTCCCATTTCTTTTAATGTTCAAACCGCATCTGCCTGGGATTAGCAGAATAGTCACTCGGCCACGTGGCGTCTCCCCCCATTTCTGAGAATCCCTGAAAGTTGAGCCTGGGGAGTGCTGGCCTCTCCATCCACCACTTGTGGTTCCACGACAGCAGTCTGAGCCCCCAGTTCACATCACACCCTCTGTAACTCATTGCTCCAGCCTGAGCTGGTTCACACATGTGGACTCACTGCAGGCAGGCACATTGCACCTCCCCCACCCCAGCCTTGACCCCACAGGATGCAACTCCTCAGTCTATTAATAGGACAAAGGGCAGTGTTCCCTGACTATGTGGGGGCTAAGAAAAGTGGATAATTGTGTTCTTCTTGGCCTCACGGGACCAAAAACCCCAACCTCAAGGCTATGTATACCTCCTAACAGGCTCCCTCATCCTCAGCAAGAATCTTTAGATCAGTACTGAGACTAGGCTCCCTCATCCTCAACAAGAATCTTTAGATCAGTACTGAGACTAGGTTCCTCAAGACTCCTTTCCTGAGAGCAGGGAGCACTGTCTCCTTCTCTTGGCCTACGGCTGGACCATGCTGACCCAGCACAACTGGTCCTGGGAACCTCCATTTCCTTCAAGAGAAGCCCCATCCCTGATTCCCCAGGGCCACATAAGACAGCTGCACTATTCAACCTTGCACGGTCTGTGTTACACTAAGGTAAACACCATTTAAATTAGGTACGGTACACAGATTCATGCCACCCCCAAAGACATACACGTTTTAACCCCCAGAATCTGTGAATACTGCTGGTTACATGGTAAAGGGGAATTAAGGTTTCCAATGGAATTGTTTGTGAACCAGCTGACCTTGAAACAGGGCAATGCTGCCATGCTGGCTTTGACAGTAGAGGAAGGAGCCACGAGCCGAGGAATGTGGGTGGCTTTGGAAGCGGAGAAAAGAGCTTTCCAGCCTCCAGAAAGGAACACAGCCCTGCCAATACCTTGACTTTAGCCTCGTGAACCATGTTAGGTTTTGACTTAGAGTACAATAAAATCATATAAATTTGTGTTGTGTTTAAGCTACTAAGCTTGTGGTAGTTTATTATGGCAGCAACTAGGAAACCAATACGTGGAAGACACCAAAAATTCAGTCTAAATGCTAACTTCAGGAAAAACTTTCTAACTGTCCAGTACTTAGCATCTAAATCTGCAGCTGTTATACTCAGATTTATGATATCTTTACCATTTGTTTCAAGAACAAGTTGCTTTACTTTGGTGTAAACAGTTTATCTTGGTGATTGCCTTGAAAACAAGAGAATCTGCTTCAAAGTTTCAAGTGCCTGACTCCAGAAACCCAAATGGCAGCTGTATTTTAAACAGTCCTCAAATGGCAATTCCCTTACTGAAATATAACATATTCTAAGTTCTTCTTCTCTAGGAACCCTGATACATAAACTGTAGGTGTCCCTTCATGTCCTATTTCCCCTCCATTTCAATTGCTATTAGTGAGTGAGGGTCAAGACCAGCTCTATCACTTGCTTGGAAAACTGCAACAGCCTCGCTCTGCCCCTATTCCATTTCTCAACACTACGGTGGAGGGATCGTCCTAGAGTCTGATCATCCTCCCACTGGTAAACACTCCATGGCTCCCCATCGCTCTCAGGAGACAGCACCTGGCCTCCAAGCACACAACTGGCCCCTGCCCATGTTTCTGGCCTAATTTCCAGCACATGTAGAACCAACACCAGGGTCATTCTATCAAGCGTGTAGTCACAGAGCACTGTGTGTCAAGCTACGGAATGGACAGTGCAAAGCAGATTCCCACAGTTTGTGGAGTCAAGTTTGTCCAACACAGCCATGGCTATGATGGTTTAAACTTGTCTTCCCCAAACTCCTATCTTGAAGTCCCAGCTTCCAGAACCTCAGAATGTGACCTTAGTTGGAAACAGGGTTTTTGCAGCCATAATCAGTTAAAATGAGGTGATACTGGAGAAGGGTGGTCCCCTGTTCCAAAATGACTGGTATTCTTATGAAAAAGGGCAAGTGGACGTAAGCGCACACACAGGGAGATTCACATGCCACGTGCAGACTACAGATAGTGGCAAGGAGCCCAGGAACCCCCAGAAGCTAGGAGAGAGGTCTGGAGGAGATGCTTCCCTGGCAGCCTCCGAGGGATCGTGGCCGGGTGATACCTTGAGTTTGGAATGCTAACCAATCAAACTGTGAGGCAGTCAGTTCCTGTTGTTCTAAGCCACACCGGCAGTGGTATTTTAATGGCCCCACTGGTACTAGCTTCAGACTTCTCCATCATTTGCCCACAGTGCCCCCGGCCGTCTGCATGGACACGTGGACACTCAGAAGGGCTGTGAAGTGGAGACACTCACATTTTTCAAAGGCCCACAACGTTCATTATAATGAAAACTGAGAGGTCCCTGCCCTTTACTCTCTCATTTTCTCGACCTCATGGAAACCAGTGGCTAAGAAGAATTCATTACGGGAGAGCATTAGTCAGTTTGCCCTCAGTGGGTTGGTTTCATTCTCTTCCTCCCTAGAGATAATGAGGAGTCAAGAACAATTCAATATTCTCAAAACATCAAATGTTCCAGTGAGATCAAAGCGTGCCTTTCATCTCTCCGCTTTGCTCGCGTCTCATACGTCCGCACAGCTGACCCCAACCCCTGTGTTCTCTTGTCGTTGTTTAGTTGCTAAGTGGTGTCTGACGCTTCCCGGCCCCATGGACTGCAGCACGCCAGGCTTCCCTGTCCTTCACTATCTCCCAGAATTTGCTCAAATTCATGTCCGTGAGTCGGTGATTCTCTCTAACCAGCTCATCCTCTGCCTGCGTTCTCTTAATTAAAGCCACAATGGACTTGACTTCTCAGCCCTGGTTAATAAGAGGTGAAGCCAGCTTGGCATGTCTGGGCTCCAGAAACTGCCCCGAGTAAGATGCATACGTGAGAAAAGATTGAGCCGGAAGATGAGCAAGCCCAGTAAGTCACCACCCCTTCCTGGCAGGGTGCCCGTCTTCTGTGTGGGGTGCAGGAGGCTGATTCTCAGGCAGGTCCCACCATCTCTGGGGAGGAAGGCGACTACCGGACTCAAGGGCTCGCCTCGGGGTGGACGAGGCGGGAACACGGGGTCAGGAAGTGGGCTGAGGACTCCTGTCAGATCTGCTCCTAATCGCTAGGTGGAGAAATGCCCAAGGCAAGGGTGAGGAGGTGAAGGCCAGGCTTGAGGGGGAGGAGGAGGAAGGAGGGAAACAAAGGAGAGAAGGAGAGACGGAAAAGGAAATGGCATCAGGGCTGATGGAGGAAGAGAAACTGTCCTGGGCTCAGGCCCCAGAGCCTGACTAGAGGACCCTTGCTCCAACTTGGTCGGTCAGAGGTGAGCCTGCGCCCCAGGCAAGGCTGGCTTTCCACGCAGGGGGACCAGGCAATGCCGTGTAAAGGGCTTCCCACGCCCTGAATGTCTTCCCCAAAAACCTGACCTTTGCTTCAACTTTCTTAGCCTGTGGGTTAAGTCTTTGTCTTGGAGTAAACAATTCTAGCTAAGGCTCCTGGAACGTTCACGTGCTCCAGGCACTGCTCTAAGTGCTGTGCATTCGGCTGCCCTCATCTATAAAGTATCTTGCTGAGACAGGCGCCATGATAGCTGTCACTGTCTCCACATTTCAGATGAGGACGCTGAGGCACAGAGTGGGGAGTCACTCACCTGACGCCATCAAGCTGGGGAATGGGAGAGCCAGGATTTGAACCTAGTCTGGCTGGCTCCAGAGTCCACATTTTTCCCATTGCACTACACATTCCCCAAATGAAAACCATCTGGAACTCTTCCATCATGGCTTTCAAAGCCATGTGTTGCTCCCTAATTGGTTTTTTTAGGATGAGAGGTTGTTTTGAAGATAATTAATGAAAAACAGTTGGAACCATGGCCTCTGAGCGCTTCTCAGGAGTCCTCCAGCTGGGCTGTTCACACTCTCGAGCCTCCCCCCGCCCCCACCACCTACACACACCCCTGAGCTGAGACTGGAAATCAACAGGCAGATTCCACAAATCGTAAAGCTCAGACTCATTACCTCATGATACCGTGCATTAAGGCAGGTCATCGGGCTGGCAAAGCTGTTACATCAAGTACCATTACCTCATGTTTGGAAGCCAAACGACAACACTTGGTAAACACTCCATGGCTCCCCATCGCTCTCAGGAGACAGCACCTGGCCTCCAAGCACACAACTGGCCCCTGCCCATGTTTCTGGCCTAATTTCCAGCACATGTAGAACCAACACCAGGGTCATTCTATCAAGCGTGTAGTCACAGAGCACTGTGTGTCAAGCTACGGAATGGACAGTGCAAAGCAGATTCCCACAGTTTGTGGAGTCAAGTTTGTCCAACACAGCCATGGCTATGATGGTTTAAACTTGTCTTCCCCAAACTCCTATCTTGAAGTCCCAGCTTCCAGAACCTCAGAATGTGACCTTAGTTGGAAACAGGGTTTTTGCAGCCATAATCAGTTAAAATGAGGTGATACTGGAGAAGGGTGGTCCCCTGTTCCAAAATGACTGGTATTCTTATGAAAAAGGGCAAGTGGACGTAAGCGCACACACAGGGAGATTCACATGCCACGTGCAGACTACAGATAGTGGCAAGGAGCCCAGGAACCCCCAGAAGCTAGGAGAGAGGTCTGGAGGAGATGCTTCCCTGGCAGCCTCCGAGGGATCGTGGCCGGGTGATACCTTGAGTTTGGAATGCTAACCAATCAAACTGTGAGGCAGTCAATTCCTGTTGTTCTAAGCCACACCGGCAGTGGTATTTTAATGGCCCCACTGGTACTAGCTTCAGACTTCTCCATCATTTGCCCACAGTGCCCCCGGCCGTCTGCATGGACACGTGGACACTCAGAAGGGCTGTGAAGTGGAGACACTCACATTTTTCAAAGGCCCACAACGTTCATTATAATGAAAACTGAGAGGTCCCTGCCCTTTACTCTCTCATTTTCTCGACCTCATGGAAACCAGTGGCTAAGAAGAATTCATTACGGGAGAGCATTAGTCAGTTTGCCCTCAGTGGGTTGGTTTCATTCTCTTCCTCCCTAGAGATAATGAGGAGTCAAGAACAATTCAATATTCTCAAAACATCAAATGTTCCAGTGAGATCAAAGCGTGCCTTTCATCTCTCCGCTTTGCTCGCGTCTCATACGTCCGCACAGCTGACCCCAACCCCTGTGTTCTCTTGTCGTTGTTTAGTTGCTAAGTGGTGTCTGACGCTTCCCGGCCCCATGGACTGCAGCACGCCAGGCTTCCCTGTCCTTCACTATCTCCCAGAATTTGCTCAAATTCATATCTGTGAGTCGGTGATTCTCTCTAACCAGCTCATCCTCTGCCTGCGTTCTCTTAATTAAAGCCACAATGGACTTGACTTCTCAGCCCTGGTTAATAAGAGGTGAAACCAGCTTGGCGTGTCTGGGCTCCAGAAACTGCCCCGAGTAAGATGCATACGTGAGAAAAGATTGAGCCGGAAGATGAGCAAGCCCAGTAAGTCACCACCCCTTCCTGGCAGGGTGCCCGTCTTCTGTGTGGGGTGCAGGAGGCTGATTCTCAGGCAGGTCCCACCATCTCTGGGGAGGAAGGCGACTACCGGACTCAAGGGCTCGCCTCGGGGTGGACGAGGCGGGAACACGGGGTCAGGAAGTGGGCTGAGGACTCCTGTCAGATCTGCTCCTAATCGCTAGGTGGAGAAATGCCCAAGGCAAGGGTGAGGAGGTGAAGGCCAGGCTTGAGGGGGAGGAGGAGGAAGGAGGGAAACAAAGGAGAGACGGAAAAGGAAATGGCATCAGGGCTGATGGAGGAAGAGAAACTGTCCTGGGCTCAGGCCCCAGAGCCTGACTAGAGGACCCTTGCTCCAACTTGGTCGGTCAGAGGTGAGCCTGCGCCCCAGGCAAGGCTGGCTTTCCACGCAGGGGGACCAGGCAATGCCGTGTAAAGGGCTTCCCACGCCCTGAATGTCTTCCCCAAAAACCTGACCTTTGCTTCAACTTTCTTAGCCTGTGGGTTAAGTCTTTGTCTTGGAGTAAACAATTCTAGCTAAGGCTCCTGGAACGTTCACGTGCTCCAGGCACTGCTCTAAGTGCTGTGCGTGTCGGCTGCCCTCATCTATAAAGTATCTTGCTGAGACAGGCGCCATGATAGCTGTCACTGTCTCCACATTTCAGATGAGGACGCTGAGGCACAGAGTGGGGAGTCACTCACCTGACGCCATCAAGCTGGGGAATGGGAGAGCCAGGATTTGAACCTAGTCTGGCTGGCTCCAGAGTCCACATTTTTCCCATTGCACTACACATTCCCCAAATGAAAACCATCAGGAACTCTTCCATCATGGCTTTCAAAGCCATGTGTTGCTCCCTAATTGGTTTTTTTAGGATGAGAGGTTGTTTTGAAGATAATTAATGAAAAACAGTTGGAACCATGGCCTCTGAGCGCCTCTCAGGAGTCCTCCAGCTGGGCTGTTCACACTCTCGAGCCTCCCCCCGCCCCCACCACCTACACACACCCCTGAGCTGAGACTGGAAATCAACAGGCAGATTCCACAAATCGTAAAGCTCAGACTCATTACCTCATGATACCGTGCATTAAGGCAGGTCATCGGGCTGGCAAAGCTGTTACATCAAGTACCATTACCTCATGTTTGGAAGCCAAACGACAACACTGGATGATAGGAAAACAAGTCTGCTTGTCATTTGAGTTTACTGACACTTGGCTCTCAGGAAAAATACAACCTAAGCTTCTAAAGGCAGTGAGATTACGTAACAGTATTATTACCAAAACGATAATAACAACCATCACAAAAATAGTCCTGTCTTAGGCAACTTTTAACCACTAGACTAGAATGCTGGAAATGACCTCATTTTACAGTCGAGAACACTGAGGCACAGAAGGAATACAGGTTTAAATGATTCACTGAAGGTCAGATATGTCAGCAGTTTTTGATCCTGAAAAGTGTTAGTCACTCAGTTGTATCCAACTCTCTGCAATTCTATGGACTGTTGCCCAGCAGTCGGTGTCCGTGGACTGTCCATGGAATTCTCCAGGCAAGAATACTGGAGATGGTAGCCATTCCCCTCTGAAGGGTATCTTCCCAACCCAGGGACTGAACTCTGATCTCCTGCATGGCACACAGATTCTTTACCATCTCAGCCACTAGGGAAGCCTGAACCGTACGTCAAAATCACCGACAGAAGCATCCCAATGTGCAGTTACTTGAGAAACACTTCAGACATGCTGAGTCAGGACCTCAGGTCGGTGGCATCAAAGGGCAGCTGGATGGTTTGATTAGCGACAGGAACCGATGGTCCTGCCCCCAACGTGCTCTCTCCCCCAGCCTCTGCTGTCTGCTCTCCCACTCTCAGTACTCCCAGGATATGTAACAGAAAAAGACACAGAGTCATCTGTTTCATACACAAAACCTTTAGACATTTCACTGGAATTGCAAGGCACCTACCTCTATTTTGGTACTTATCATAGTGGATTAAAAGTATCCTCAGACCCTGTGTCATGGAGAATGATGTCTGACAAGGAAGTGACCTCATGTTAAGTTTTACATATCCTGATAACGCGCTCAGTTCTTAGCACAAAAGAGATGTTCAATGATGTTTTTATATAAAGGAGTAGAAAGGCAGATGTGGGGAAACTGCTCAGTGGATGAGTGAATAGGAACAATATCATGGGGCCCAAGATATTTTGAGAATAAGTATCCCTCTCTGTGACAGGAAAGGACATTTGTCAGAATTAAAGTACCACCAGGAAATCTCGGTCAGCGGCATAGATTGAGCCATTGTGGGTAGTTTCTAATTATGCTCCAAGCCCATATAAATTCCAGATAGAATACAGCAACAACAAAATGTTATTGCTGCCATGATTATTGCTGTCATTTCATAGCCAAACTCAAAACTAAGCGAGGAACATTCCCAGGTACCAGGAAGGAAGCAGAAACTTAAACTCATAAAGTTAAGCAGGAGCTAAAAGCAAACTGTCCACAGGGACATTGGAAACAGGAGCTGGCAGAGAAGACGTATTTCAAGAGCCACGGGATTAGGCCTCGGGGCGGCAGGTGATAAGAAGTAGAAAGTGACATCTCTGAATAAAGCTGAAATCCAGAAAGAGATGTTCCTTCCATGAAATAAGGACAAGAAAACTCTGCCCACTGGTCTGAGGAACAGCAGGAAGCTGACCATCTGCCCAACACTGTGGGTGGTGAAAGAGTAGACCTCTAGAAATCAAGCTTCCAAAATTGTACCGTGTGTAGGTGTTAGTCAGAATCTCTCCAAACCATAAGTAAAGGAAGTTACACTCAAAAAATAAACATAAAAAGTATCCAGGAATGAACTCTGCAAAGACAAATATGAACCAAGAGATGCCTGCGCAATACAAGTTCAAAGAGCTCTACAGGAAACGACCTGATGAAGATGAGCTCAAGGTAAATATGTCTAGTTCCATGAAGAAAGGAACCACCTTGAAATACAGTCAACAGATGAGACAGCTGAGAAAATCTGTATTCCGCCAATTACAGATAATGGAATAATATGAAGAAGATCCTTAAATGAGAATGTTTAAACTACTCAGAAAGAGAAAAAGGATACAAAGTAACAAGAAAAAGAGACACATTACTTTTTCATAATATCAGAGCATTATGAAAAAGTAACATGCAAATTCAAGAAAGCATCATTTTCTGATACTGTTATGTATGCCCGAAAAAAATATAAGCAAATGAATGGGAAATTATAATGGGAAACAATAAGGTGTTTAGGACGAGGTTACTAGAGAAATCAGTTGTCTTCCTATATAAAAGCAGTAACTCCTTAAAACATAAAAATAAAGATCTCATTTGTAACAGCCACAGTAACAAAAACATAAAACAGAAATAAATATGAAATATTTAAGATCTATATGAAGAAAACTTTAAATGCTATTGAGATATGCAAAAGATGATTTGATAAAATGTAATGATGAACTCTACTCATGNAAAGATCTCATTTGTAACAGCCACAGTAACAAAAACATAAAACAGAAATAAATATGAAATATTTAAGATCTATATGAAGAAAACTTTAAATGCTATTGAGATATGCAAAAGATGATTTGATAAAATGTAATGATGAACTCTACTCATGCATAGGAAGATGTGATATCAAAAATTGATATCTATTATCCCTAAAGTGAATCTATTCTTGCTTATTTATTTTTGAGAAATAGAATATGAAGAAATAATGGCCAAATTTTTTCCAAACTTGATGAAAACTATGTATCCACAAATCCAAGAACAGCAAAACTCAAGCACGTTAAATACAAACCACACAAAAATGCATCATAATCAAATTGCTGGACAGAAGAAACAAAGGCAAAATTTTAAAGTCAGACTAAAATAAAGCAAAACACATTACATATAGGAGAACAGAATTTAAGACTCCATAGACTGGTCACGAGAAACAATTAAAAGCTGAAAGAAAATACAATGACATCTTTAAAGTGCTGAAAGACACACAAAAAAAGCTATTAGTCTAGAACTTATACCCAGCAAATATGTTCCTAAAAAGCAAAAATAAAAATATTTCAGGTTCAAAAAAAAAAAATTTTCAGGCAAACAAAGGCTAGGTGAATTCATTGCCAGCAGACTTGCACTAACAGAAATGAAAGCGAATTTTTTTCAAGCTGAAAGAAATACCAGACAGAAATATGCATCTGCACAAAGGAATAAAGAAAAGGTTGTAAATATTTAGTATAAAGTATAATTAAATATTAAGTATCAATATCAATTTTTTAACTTCTTTAAAAGGACATTTGTTCATTTAAAGCAAAAATAACAATCTTCTGTGGGATTTACAATATACGCAGAGGTAAAATGTATGACAAGGATAATACAGAGGTTGGAAGGAAGAAGTAGAAACATACAGTTGTCATGTGATATGAGAAGACAGGTTGTGACAAGGTGCAAATATTGTGAACTGTAGAATAACCACTATGAAAATAAGTTAATAAAGAGCTGTAGTCAATAAATTAAAAGAGGAGATACAACGGACTATAAAAAAGACTCAATAAATCCAAAAGAGGATAGGAAATGAAAAGCAGGAACAGAGATCAACTGGGACAAATAGAAAACAAGTAGAAAATTATTATATGTAAACCCAAGTATATCAATAATGACATTAAATATAAATTGTCAAATACTCTAAGTCAGAAATTGACAAACTAGATAAACCCAACAAATGTTATCTTCAAGAAAACCCACTTTAAATATAAAAACTCAAAAAAAAGTTAACAGCTAGGATGAGAAAACACGTACTGGGAAAATAATCCTAAAGAAACTGGAATGGCTATATTTATATCAGATGAAATGGATTTCAAGACAATGATTGCTGTCAAAGACAAAAGATATTCTGCAATAAGAAAGTGGTCAAATCCTCAACAAGATATAATCCTACAAGTGAAAACATCCAAAAACAGGTCTTAAAAAAATACGAAAAGGGTAAGCTAAGAAAATGACAACAAAAGTTTAACACTTCTTTTTTGATTATTGATAGAACAAGTGAATAGGAAATTAATAGAGACAAAGATCAGAACCACATTTGGCCTAATTAACATTTACAGCTGACCCTTAAACAACACGCTTTGTTTTTTCTTTCCAATAAATACCTACTACAAAATTGGTGCAGCTACTGTGAAAAACAGCACGGAGGGCTCCCCCAAAAACTAAAACTAGAATTGCCATATAACCCAGCAACTCCACTCCTGGGTATATAGCCAAAAACTAAAACCACTAATTTGGAAAGATACATGCCCCTCACCCCAATGCTCATAGCAGCTTTATTTATAGTTGCCAAGATATGGAAACAACCTGTGTCCATCAACAGATGAATGCATAAAGAAGCTGCAGTACATGTTACACACACACACTGCAATACTACTCAGCCATAAAAAAGAACAAACATTTGCCATTTACAGCAACATGAACTGATGTGGAGAGCATTATACTGAGTGAAATAAATCAAACAGAGAAAGATAACTACTATGGTATCACTTATATGTGGAATCTAAAAAAATTACAACAAAGTAGCAAATATAAAAGAAACTGACTCATCAATATAGAAAACTAGCGGTTACCAAAAAGGAGTAGGGAAAGGGTCAATATAGGGCCAGGGAGGTGAGAGGCACAAACTAGCAGGTATAAGATAGGCTCAAGGATGTGTTGCACAACAGGGGGACTATAACCCATATTTTGTAATAACCATAAATGGAAAGTAACCTTTAAAAATTGTATTAAAAAAGAAAAAACCTATTATTAGCCTATACAATCCACAGTTGGTGGAATCCTCAAATGTGCAATGGAGGGTAAGAGGGCCAACTGTAAAGTTATCCACAGATTTTTGATTGCACAAATGTGTTGGTATCCCTAACTTCCATACTGTTCAAGGGTCAACTATATAGACCATCACACCCCAAAACAGCAGAACAACATCTTTTCAAGTACCCATAATCAATTTATAGACAATGACTCTAGGCTATGAAACAAGCCTCAAGATATTTAATAGGACTGAAATTTTACTTAATATGTTCTGTGACATCAGGATTGTTAGAAATCAATAACAAAAAAACTACATGGAGATCCTCTCTAAATGTTTAGAAATTAATGCACGTCTAACTATCCCACGGGTCAAAGAAGAAATCACACAGAAACTCAGAAAATACTTTGAACTGAAATATTGTAGAAATACATCATATTAAAATTTTGGGGATACAATTAAAGCAGTATTTAAAGGGAAATTTATAGCTTTAAATGCTTACGGTAGAAAAGAAAAAAAGTCTCAAATCAATTATCTAAGTTTCCATCTTAAAAAGCTAGAAAATGAAGAGAAAATTCAACCAGACTTGGGCCAAGACGGAGTGAGACTATTATACCGACAGGCAGTTATATTGATATCAATGAACATACTTGATTAAATACTAGGCAACTACCTGGGAACTCTTGCAAGTAAAGAAAAACAGGCAGATTGAGGAGAGAGGAGTCAAATTTGAAGAAGCAACCTACATGGGCGGTGAGTTTCCAGGGTCCCCTCCACACCCCTGTTTTTCTTGTACTTTTGACCTAAGGGTATGCTCAAGTCATGGTCCCCTGGAGTCTCCAGTCAAGAAGGGAAATCAAGAGTTCTAAAAGAAATGCTAAAGGAAGTTCTTCAGGCAGAAGGAAGATGTTATCAGAGGAAAACCTGGAACTTCAGGAATGAGGGAAAGCATCAGATATGGTAAATATCTGCACTAATAAAAACTATTTCTTTCTCATATGTATGACAACTGAAAGCAAAACTCATGATTGCATGGTTCACATTTCCATGTATGTAGATGTAGTATATTTGTCAACTATAACACAGAGAGGGCAAAGTAAAGACCAACAGGGCTTTAAGTCCCCTACATGTTACTTGAAACAGTGACAGATTTTAGTTTCTTGGGCTCCAAAATCACTGTGGACAGTGACTGCAGCCACAAAATGAAAAGACATTTGCTCCTTAGAAGAAAAGCTATGATAAACCTAGAAAGTGTATTAAAAAGCAGAGACATCACTTTCCCCAACAAAGGTCAATATAGTCAAAGCTAAATAGTTTTTCCAGCAGTCATGTACAGATGTGAGAGTTAGACCAGAAAGAAAACTGAGCGCCCAAGAATTGGTGCTGTAGTGCTCCAGAAGGCTTGAGAGTCCCTTGGACAGCAAGGAGATTAAACCAGTCCTAAAGGAAATCAACCCTGAATATTCACTGGAAGGACTGATGCTGAAGCTGAAGCTCCAATACTTTGGCCACCTGATGCGAGGAACTGACCCACTGGAACAGACCCTGATGCTGAGAAACACTGAGGGCAGGAGGGGAAGGAGACGACAAAGGCTGAGATGGTTGGATGGCATCACCGACTCCATGGACGTGAGTCTGAGCCAGCTCCGGGAGTTGGTGATGGACAGGGAGGCCTGGCGTGCTGCAGCCCATGGGGTTGCAGAGTTGGACACAACTCTGAGGCTGAACAGCAGCAGCAGCAACATGTTACTTGAAGCCGTAAAGTATTACCTCTAAGTAGACAAAATCTACATATATGTGATAACATTATATACTCTATATAATTCATACATATATATAAATTATTCATATGGTAACTCCTGAAGCACCGCAGTGGCACCCCACTCCAGTGCTCTTGCCTGGAGAATCCCATGGACGGAGGAGCCTGGAAGGCTGCAGTCCATGGGGTCGCTAAGAGTCGGACATGACCGAGCGACTTCACTTTCACTTTTCACTTTCAGGCCTTGGAGAAGGAAATGGCAGCCCACTCCAGTGTTCTTGCCTGGAGGATCCCAGGGACGGGGGAGCGTTGTGGGCTGCTGTCTATGGGGTCGCACAGAGTCAGACACGACTGAAACGACTTGGCAGCAAAGCATCACTAAAACTAAAAAAATAAACAAAATCAAAAGTGTTAAAGGCAAAAAGCCAACAGAAAAATTGAAATGGATACTTGTAATTCAAATAGAAGTTAATCAATAATATTAAATATCCAAACAATCTAAAGTGAAAGTCACGTCTGACTCTTTTTTTTTTTT
>SJYX01024056.1:55063-95826 GCA_006410675.1 Oreotragus oreotragus
ATAGCAAATGAAGCAACTGACAAACAACTAATCTCAAAAATATACAAGCAACTTATGCAGCTCAATTCCAGAAAAATAAACAATTCAATCCAAAAATGGGCCAAAGAACTAAACAGACATTTATCCAAAGAAGACATACGGATGGCTAACAAACACGTGAAAAGATGCTCAACGTCACTCATTATCAGAGAAATGCAAATCAAGACCACAATGAGGTACCACTTCACACCAGTCAGAATGGCTGCGATCCAAACATCTGACTCTTTGCAACTCCATGAACAGTCCATGGAATTCTCCAGGCCAGAATACTGGGGCGAGTAGCTGTTCCCTTCTCCAGGGATCTTCCCAACCCAGGGATCGAACTCACGTCTCCTGCATTGCTGGCAGGTTCTTTACCAGCTGAGACACAAAAGAAGCTTAAGAATACTGGAGTGGGTAGCCTAACCCTTCACCAGCGGATCTTCCAGACCCAGGAATCAAACCAGGGTCTCCTGCATTGCAGGTGGATTCTTTACCAACTGAGCTATCAGCGAAGCCCAAAAGCAATGTAACAGAAGATGTAAAATAGAGGAACAAAAATTAGAGTGGAAAACAAAACACGAGAAATCCACTTTAAACGTAAGAGCAGAGACAGGTTACAAGTAAAAGGATGGAGAAAAGTATACTGTGCTGGATTGGCTATACTATCATCAGACAAAGCAGATTCAGAGCAAGAACTATTTCAGAGATAAAGAGGGACATTTCATGAAAATAAAGAGCGCAATTTGCCAAGAAGATATAGCAATCTTAAATGTGTACGCCCCTAACAACAGAATTTCAAAATATGTGAAGCAAACACTCAAAGGAATGAAAAGACAGTTACAGTTGGAGATGTCAGCACTCTTCTCTCAGTAATTAATTACTGAGATTAGACAGATTAGACAGAACAATTAGACAGAAGATCAGCAAGCACACAGAAGAATGGACAGCATGATCAGCCATCTTGACCTGAATGATATCTCTATGGAACACTTTACCCAATGGCAGAATACGTCTTCTTTTCAAACGCACGTGGAACATTCACCACAACAGATCATATTCCATGCCACAAAGAAACCTTAGCAAATGTAAAAAATTGAAAGCCAGCTGTATTCTCTCAACATAGTTGAATTAATCTAGAAATCAGTAACAGAAAGATACTTGGAAAATGCTAGTATTTTTCATCAGTAGAGTATCTATATGTTTACATATTACTTTTCCCTTTTGTATACTTGAAATTTTCATAGTAAAATGTAAACTAAAACTTTCAATGTTTAAACTAGTACAGAAGGATAGCTTGGTGGGAATTAAAATAATGGGAACCCCTTCTTATGACTAGATTGTTACCAGAGCCTCTGATAAAACTCAAAGGAGGGAGGGGCAGATGGGAGGAACATGAAGACCCCTCCTAAACTCTCCCCCAAAATCAGTAATAGTCAAGAACATCATAGAATTGTCAATAGCAAATGAAACCTGCAATGTAAACTGTTAAGTTGTGAAACATAAGCCATGGTTTTGGTTGTCTGTGACCTTTGGTAAAGGTAGAAAATACGGGAAAACGTTTCATGAGTGATATTCATTCAGCCCATGGAGAACATCTCCTGCTTCTGCTCACAGCTCTGCCCACTCCTCACCCCTCACCATGAAATATCTTGGTCAAGTTCCATCTAAGCTTACCAGCCACAGCTATTTTCAGGGCATGGTAATGAGCAGACCCTGAGTCCCAGCTGTGGGAATGTGGGCACAACATCTGACTGCTCAGCCTCGGTTTTCCTATCTGGGAACTAGAGGCAATTAACCCTCTTAAAATCACTGCAGATGGTGACTGCAGCCATGAAATTAAAAGACGCTTACTCCTTGGAAGAAAGGTTATGACCAACCTAGATAGTATATTCAAAAGCAGAGACATTACTTTGCCGACTAAGGTCCGTCTAGTCAAGGCTATGGTTTTTCCAGTGGTCATGTATGGATGTGAGAGCTGGACTGTGAAGAAGGCTGAGTGCCGAAGAATTGATGCTTTTGAACTGTGGTGTTGGAGAAGACTCTTGAGAGTCCCTTGGACTGCAAGGAGATCCAACCAGTCCATTCTGAAGGAGATCAGCCCTGGGATTTCTTTGGAAGGAATGATGCTAAAGCTGAAACTCCAGTCCTTTGGCCACCTCATGCAATGAGTTCACTCACTGGAAAAGACTGATGCTGGGAGGGATTGGGGGCAGGAGAAGGGGACGACCAAGGATGAGATGGCTGGATGGCATCACAGACTCGATGGACGTGAGTCTGAGCGAACTCCAGGAGTTGGTGATGGACAGGGAAGCCTGGCGTGCTGCGATTCATGGGGTCGCAGAGTCAGACACGACTGAGCGACTGAACTGAACTGAACCCTCTTAACAAAGACTGTGAGGATGAAAGAAGATAATCAATACGGAAATACTGTCAGTAGGAAAAGCACCTCACAAATGATTTATTGCTACAGACGCCAGTCTCGTGATCTCAGGCTGGTGCTCACCTGGGATCAGTTTCCATCATCCTCCGAGAAATGGCGTGACCTGAGTCAGCGAGTCACCCTTACGACAGGAAGGGCAGAGATGGCCAGCTGACCACTCAAGTCCCTGCTCCCCGTCCCATTGTGAAGAGCTGGTGCTAGAAAGTGGCTGGCCAGCCAGAAACTGCATTTCCCAGCACCCTTGGCATCCATGCGTGACCAAGGGTCTAGTTCTTGCCACTGGAACGTTAGCCACAGCTTTTAAGAAGCAGACGTGCTTCCTCTTTGCTCTTTTCTCTCCTGCTAGCTGGCCAAACATGTAGGGAAAATGACCAGACCCGGCTAACGGGCAGCCACAAGGCAGGAAGACCCCGAGCCCCTGAGTCAGCACAGGGAAGCAGAGGCATCCAGTCGCAAGGAGCACTTGCCTGGGGCCATCACATGAGCACTCAGTAAGCACCCATGATGTTGACACAATCATGCCTTTCTGGAACATGCAATAAAGGAGTTGCGATGACCTTAACAAGGCTACTTGATGCTCCTAGGTTTAATGCCTCTGCCAAGCTTTTGTGGTCCTAGCCACGGTCACAAGGTAATCTGTGCCTCAGTTACCTCACAAGTATGAATGGTAACAGTTCTTGTTGTGAACTCTGGCCTGTTGTGAGAGTGAGTTGAGGTCATGCATGCAAGGTGCCAGTGTTCAATAAATGTTGAGTGGTAAAGAATCTGCCTGCCAATGCAGGAGATGCAAGAGAGGCCAGTTCGATCCCTGGGACGGGAAGATCTCCTGGAGTAGGAAATGGCAACCCACTCCAATATTCTTGCCTGGAAAAATCCCATGAATAGAGGCGCCTGGTGGGCTACAGCGTACGGCATCACAGAGGCAGACACAACGGGGCACACACACAAAAACACCATTACTATTAACAGCATGGAATTACCAAGCCTTTTTTGAAAATTCATTCATTCCAGAAAAAATGTCTAACTCTGTAGCTTGTCTCCAGGTGACTGGCCATTATACACATATCAAACATTCTTCAAAGAAACTTTTTTCAGGATCTTAGCATTTTTCCTGGACAGTTTTTCATCTTTATTTGAACACAGTTAACTGGCAAATCGCCAAGTCTAAAGTTTAAAGCTCAGCTTATACCTGAAGGGTCGTGTGTATGGATTTAATGATCGTTTGTAACTTGACCAACAATTTCTTAGAAGCCTCACTAACCCGCCCACTCCAGGGTGCGTGGTCAAGTCAAGGATGCAGTGGCCACACAGCTGCAAGTCCGACTGTCACCAGCAGAGGGCACTGCTGCAACAAACTGCTGCAAGTTTTGAAGACGCCCAGGGTCTTTCCATCATCAATAATTGGTTTGGGGGTTTTTTTTCCCTCTCATTTTCATTCCTTGCCCTTAGAACAATGGCCATGATATTTCAGAAAAGTCTGGTTATCCTCAATTGTGCTCAGGTTTTACAGACCTCTCGGTGGTCACGGACACTGGTGTGGCTGAATGAAGCATCAGGAGACGCTGTACTCCCCGAATCCCAGTGACTGGCGCTCCTGGTCCTCCTGTCACTTGACTCCCAGCTGGTTTCTGCACAGGATTCCCCTCCAGTTCTCCCACCCATCGCAGACTCCGGGGCCCGGCCCCATTAACTCGGTCATTCTCAACCATGTGTGGGCGACGGGTGGGGTGCAGCACTTCAGAGTCTCTGGTGTGAAGTGTTCTGCAAACACGTGTGCCCGGGGCTCACCGCGGAGCTCCTGGATGCGACGCTGGGGTGGGTGGCGCTTTGAGGCAGCTCCTGGGGTGGGAGGTCTGCCGCCCTGCGCACCACTGGGGTCCTTAACGAGGCCCCAGCTGAGGCGAAGGGCAGCAGAGGAGAGGAGGGCCCCGCGCGGGTGGAGGTGGCGTGCCTCAGTGACTGGGTGGTGCCTTACTCTCCCCATTTTTCCCCACAGGGAAAATGTGAAACCCACTCACTCCCAACAGGTGAGGCCCCTCTTTCTTAACTGAGAAGATGAAAGCCCTCCAACTAGCCCACCTCCTCGTTAACACTCGGGACTCTTACCCGCATTCTCCATGCCTCCTGCCCACCGGCCTGTCTTGGTCTCTGCATGCGTCCGAGGCCTGCCCCCTCGCCGTCCCCGTGGCTCTCTGGGGAACTCTCTCCTCCGTTATCCACTCCCCACCTGCACCTCTGGCGTCTTCCGGTCCAGGGTTCCTTTCCTCCAATCACAGCCCCATCGCCTGCGCTCAGAGCTCCCGCGTTACCTTCTCCCTCATCCTGTCATCACTGGTTCTGTGAACTCCTGCTCCCAGGGATCTTCCACTCTGTCCTCCCTTCCCTGTCCTTGTGCTGACCTCTGTCACTGCCACACATCCTCTGAACTGGCCTGTCTCCACGAAGCTCGTTCCCCACACTGACTTCAGAGACATTTTCTGACATGCTAATCAAGCATATCTTGCCCTGACTGCAAACTTTCTCTGTGACCCGGCCACCACCTCTGAACAGAGCCCCCATCTCTGGCACATCACACAGGCCCTTGGTCACTTGCCCTTCCCCACCCCCAGAGTTCTTACTATACACTCATGAGCTTCTTAAGAAATCTTTGCCCTTGCTTAGCAGTCCTTTCTCCATTTGGCTTCCTGAAGCAAACTCCCATTCATCCCACTAAACCCAGATCAGGGACCATATGCGTGAAAAGCTTTCCCCAGTACCCTGGGACAGAGCTCATCCTTCTCTTCTGCAGGATAACTCTGATCTAACGTCAGGCTCTCACTGGTGTGCCTTCCCTGTCTTCAGCTTTGGAGTCATTAGGCGTCCCTTCTCTGCATACTCTGCTCATTCACAGTTCTCTCTTCCTTTTCAGGCTGTGAGCTTCTTGAGGATACAGGCTGGGAAAGATCCATTTCAGCCCTCCTAGCACCTACACCGGAGAAGGCAATGGCACCCCACTCCAGTACTCTTGCCTGGAAAATCCCATGGAGGGGGGAGCTTGGTAGGCTGCAGTCCATGGGGTCGCTAGGAGTCGGTCACGAGTGAGCAACTTCACTTTCACTTTTCACTTTCATGCCCTGGAGAAGGAAATGGCAACCCACTCCAGTGTTCTTGCCTAGAGAGTCCCAGGGACGGGGGAGTGTGGTGGGCTGCCGTTTCTGGGGTCACACAGAGTCGGACACGACTGAAGCAACTTAACAGCAGCAGCACCTGCACAGTGTCTGGCTCAGAAGTGGTGGGGATAGGTTAGAGCTAGTCTCTGCCTCCTTTCACAGATCAAGATCTTTAAAATATGAGATCCCTGCCTCTATGGCATTTCTACTTGCACTTATCCCTTCACTCCCCTAAAATTTGTTCTCCTGCTATATTTCTGATCTTTTAAAGAAACAAATGATTCAGCCACATGTCTAAACCATACTGTGCCCATTCACTTCCCATTTTCAACCTCTGAGTCTTCAGACCCTGGTGACTACCAGCCACCCTGACATTCTTCCCTTGGTTTATTCAGTGGAGTCATTGTTTTTCCTGTATCCATTCCACCTCCTTTTGGGAAAAGCACCCCAGTCCTCCTTCAGGGAACCGTTTGTCCCTCATTCTCAGTCTAGTGGTTTGGATGCCTCTAGTCGTAACTTGAGATGGGTATTGATTTAACTCTAAAAATCGGAGCATGACAGCTCGTTGACTTAGAAATGGGCGTATAGTGGGCTACACCAGAGTCAGACTCATTCAGAGAATTTAACTGAAACTGTCTGTAGGAGAATTGCTCTTCCTGATGGAAAAGACAGAATGGTGTTCCTGGCAGCTGTTTGTCTTCATAAGGAAAAGGCTTCTGGGCCAACAGAGGGAAGAATAAGGTGAAAGAGTAGAAACAAGTCCATAAATCATGGAGCGCCTGAATGCATCTGAACCTCAACTACCCTGGACTTACCTGTTACATGAGTCAACATACTGTTTTATTATTATTAAACTAATTTGGATTGAGTTTCCTATCACTTGTAAAAAATCCTCCACATTAATATATATAAAATAGATAACCAACAAGGACCTACTGTACGGCACAAGGAACTCCATATTTTATAATAACCTACATGGAAAAAGAATCTAAAAACAGAGTATACACACACACACACATATATATATATATGGGAATATATACATATATATGTGGGAATAGGTTAGAGCTAGTCTCTGCTTCCTTTGCTTTACACCTGAAACTAACAACAGTGTAAATCAGCTATGCTGCTGCTGCTGCTGCTGCTGCTGCTGCTAAGTCGCTTCAGTCGTGTCCGACTCTGTGCGACCCCATAGACGGCAGCCCACCAGGCTCCCCTGTCCCTGGGACTCTCCAGGCAAGAACACTGAAGTGGGTTGCCATTTCCTTCTCCAATGCATGAAAGTCAAAAGTGAAAGTGAAATCGCTCAGTCGTTTCCGACTCTTAGTGACCCCATGGACTGCAGCCAACCAGGCTCCTCCGTCCATGGGATTTTCCAGGCAAGAGTACTGGAGTGGGGTGCCATTGCCTTCTCCAAAAATCAACTATACATCAATTTTAAAATCCTGACTAATGATGATTATTATGACCTATAGTATATGAAGCCTCCCTCTACACTCTCTTTTCCTCATCACTGGTGTCTTGTTTTCCTTCTGTCTCACACGTAATCCTGATGATAACAGAAATTTTCATTTGCAGATATTTAGAGCTCACAAACCCCCTGGACAGAGGCCTCACCAGGCATCACACACTCTCCCTACTAAACACAACCAGTTCTGTAGCTCTGGCTCTCCTCTCTGTACAGTTCAGTTCAGTCGCTCAGTCGTGTCCGACTCTTTGCGACCCCATGAATCGCAGCACTCCAGGCCTCCCTGTCCATCACCAACTCCCGGAGTTCACTCAGACTCATGTCTATCGAGTCAGTGATGCCATCCAGCCATCTCATCCTCTGTCGTCCCCTTCTCCTCCTGCCCCCAATCCCTCCCAGCATCAGAGTCTTTTCCAATGAGTCAATTCTCTGCATGAGGTGGCCAAAATACTGGAGTTTCAGATTTAGCATCATTCCTTCCAATGAACACCCAGGACTGATCTCCTTTAGAATGGACTGGTTGGATCTCCTTGCAGTCCAAGGGACTCTCAAGAGTCTTCTCCAACACCACAGTTCAAAACCATAAATTCTTCGGCGCTCAGCTTTCTTCATAGTCCAATTCTCACATCCATACATGACCACTGGAAAAACCACAGCCTTGACTAGACGGACCTTTGTTGGCAAAGTAATGTCTCTGCTTTTGAATATGCTATCTAGGTTGGTCATAACTTTCCTTCCAAGGAGTAAGCGTCTTTTAATTTCATGGCTGCAATCACCATCTGCAGTGATTTGGGAGCCCTAAAAAATAAAGTCTGACACTGTTTCCACTGTTTCCCATCTATTTCCCATGAAGTGATGGGACCAGATGCCATGATCTTCGTTTCCTGAATGTTGAGCTTTAAGCCAGCTTTTTCACTCTCCTCTTTCACTTTCATCAAGAGGCTTTTTAGTTCCTCTTCACTTTCTGCCATAAGGGTGGTGTCATCTGCATATCTGAGGTTACTGAGATTTCTCCCAGCAATTTTGATTCCAGCTTATGCTTCTTCCAGCCCAGTGTTTCTCATGATGTACTCTGCATAGAAGTTAAATAAGCAGGGTGACAATATACAGCCTTGATGTACTCCTTTTCCTATTTGGAACCAGTCTANTCTTCGTTTCCTGAATGTTGAGCTTTAAGCCAGCTTTTTCACTCTCCTCTTTCACTTTCATCAAGAGGCTTTTTAGTTCCTCTTCACTTTCTGCCATAAGGGTGGTGTCATCTGCATATCTGAGGTTACTGAGATTTCTCCCAGCAATTTTGATTCCAGCTTATGCTTCTTCCAGCCCAGTGTTTCTCATGATGTACTCTGCATAGAAGTTAAATAAGCAGGGTGACAATATACAGCCTTGATGTACTCCTTTTCCTATTTGGAACCAGTCTATTGTTCCATGTCCAGCTCTAACTGTTGCTTCCTGACCTGCATATAGGTTTCTCAAGAGGCCAGTCAGGTGGTCTGGTATTCCCATCTCTTTCAGAATTTTCCACAGTTTATTGTGATCCACACAGTCAAAGACTTTGGCATAGTCAATAAAGCAGAAATAGATGTTTTTCTGGAACTCTCTTGCTTTTTCCGATGATCCAGTGGATGTCAGCAATTTGATCTCTGGTTCCTCTGCCTTTTCTAAAACCAGCTTGAACATCAGGAAGTTCACGGTTCACATATTGCTGAAGCCTGGCTTGGACAATTTTGAGCATTCCTTTACTAGCATGTGAGATGAGTGCAATTGTGCGGTAGTTTTGAGCATTCTTTGGCATTGCCTTTCTTTGGGATTGGAATGAAAACTGACCTTTACCAGTCCTGTGGCCACTGGCTGAGTTTTCCAAATTTGCTGGCATATTGAGTGCAGCACTTTCACAGCATCATCTTCCAGGATTTGAAATAGCTCAACGGGAATTCCATCACCTCCACTAGCTTTGTTCATAGTGATGCTTTCTAAGGCCCACTTGACTTCACATTCCAGGATGTGTGGCTCTAGGTGAGTGATCACACCATCGTGATTATCTGGGTCGTGAAGCTCTTTTTTGTGCAGTTCTTCTGTGTATTCTTGCCACCTCTTCTTAATATCTTCTGCTTCTGTTAGGTCCATACCATTTCTGTCCTTTATCGAGCCCATCCTTGCATGAAATGTTCCCTTGGTATCTCTAATTTTGGTATCTCTATCTCTTCTCTGTAGAAGGACCCAACTCCTCGTCTCCAAGCCCAGATTCTCCACAAAACCCCCACCCTCATGCTTCTAACCACCTGCCATTCATTAGCATCCACCACTTCCTCCGACTTGTCTGAACCCAATTCTTCCTCTCCGATTTCTTTTTCCCAAACCAGTGCTCTTTCTGATTATTTTTTCTCCTTTTATGGAAGCATAGTATATATAATGTTATACAATGATATACAATGTTATGCCAATCCCTGCTGTACAACAAAGTAACTCAATTTTACACATATATACATTAATATTCTTTTCTATTATGGTTTATCTCAGAAGATTGGATATAGCTCCCTGTGATTATCTTAATTTTGATCCAGGTATTCATTTTTCCCAGTTTCCCCTCTTCTGAAACCCTGGAGTTATCCTTCATTATTCCTTCCTTCTTAGCTTGGGAATCAGCCCTGACTCAAGCTGGGATAAAGAGGGTGTCTTTCCTATATAAAGTGAAAGTGCTCAGTTGTGTCCAACTCTTTGTGACCCCATAGACTATACAGTGCATGGAATTCTCCAGGCCAGAATACTGGAGTGGGTAGCCTTTCCCTTCTNGAGTTATCCTTCATTATTCCTTCCTTCTTAGCTTGGGAATCAGCCCTGACTCAAGCTGGGATAAAGAGGGTGTCTTTCCTATATAAAGTGAAAGTGCTCAGTTGTGTCCAACTCTTTGTGACCCCATAGACTATACAGTGCATGGAATTCTCCAGGCCAGAATACTGGAGTGGGTAGCCTTTCCCTTCTCTAGGGGATCTTCCCAAGCCAGGGATCGAACCCAGGTCTCCCACATTCCAGGCGGATTCTTTACCAGCTGAGCCACGAGGGAAGTCTTTCCTACAAGACTAGCAGAAAAGAGATGCTCTCTTCTTCCTGAGTGCCGGGCTGATCGGAGTTAAGGGGGGTCGCTGTTCCTGTCTGCCAGTGAAGCTGAGCCCGAGGGAAGCAGGGTTGAGAGCAGGAGGAGGCGGAAGACCCTGGATGGTCCTATCTGGCCCCTGCATCCTGCCTTGATTGAAACCAGACATAAGCCTTGGACATTTCAGTTATATGAGCTGTTAAATTACCTTTTTTGGTTCAGCCAGGTTGCCAATTTTCTCTCATAACCCTCCTGTAAAACCGGCACAGACTTTGTCTGTTGCTTGTCTCAAGGATGCTGGAGCTGACTGCAGACGTTTAAGAAAGGCCAGACAACCACCGGCTGGTTACGGGGCCCATGAGGATCTGGATGGGAGGGCCTTAGATGTTCTTTCAGGCTGAGAACCAGCGCTGGGTTCATTTGCGAACCTTCTCCTCCCTTTTGGGAACACAGCCCCTCCTCTCTCAACTCCTTGCCATGTCACGTCTCACGTTCCATGTTCATCAGAACTGCCCTTTCCAATCTTCCCTGCTAATGCAGGACTTCTTTGAGGGGATGTGAAGGCTATGAGTTTTCTTCTTAGTTGGGCCAGTGTTTATGGGAAGGAAGAGAGGAAGAAAAGGAGAGAGAGAAAGGAACAAAAGGAAAGGGAGGCAAGAAATCTCCTGTTCATGGTATTTTAAGCACTTAATTGTGAAACTCCATCTAGTCTCTTAATTATCAATGCAAAATCCCTCCTTCTTGTATTTACTACCTTTTAAAATCTGAAGTGCTCCTGTATGCTTTCAAGTCATTTAAAAAAATATAATCCACCGAGGATAGTGCCATGAGGCAAAAACACCTGCAGCGGAAGCTTTTATTCTAAATGCCTTTGTCATCCTCTCTTGACCTCATCTCCTGCTCAACTCTCTACCGTCTCATGATTTTCTTAGTTTCCTTCCTTATCAGAGTGAAGTGTCCAGACCCAGAGCTGACACACTGGATCTTAATGGTGTTTCGGGGCATAACGGCAGAGGATCCTTCCAGAGGTATTCAGACAAGCTAGACACTATTGTCTAACTTCTCAAAGGAAAACTAGATGATGAGATAATCCTCCCCAGCGGGTTACAAAAGCAAATAATCTATGTTTTCATTATCAGAGCCTTGACACTGCCCCCCCCATCCCTCCCCCTCCAAAAAAAAAAGAAAGAAAAGAATACCCTAGACACTTTCTGCTTTCCATTGTCTGTGAAGTTTTTCCATCCAGACATTTCTTAAGTGGTTAGAATGGTGCTGAGTGTAACTGTGGTGGGCAGGTCCAGCTGGCCCAGACTTCCTTGCAAGGGCCTCTCATTGCAGCATGTTTAAAATAGTAGTTACTGCCTCAAGTGGATGAAGTGTTTTTGTTTTTGTTTTTTTTTGACATATTATCTTTTTTTTCTCTATTATTCCATTTATTTGATATTCTAGAAAGTGCAAGCTACTTTTTTTTTTTTTAACTTTACAATGCTGGAGAGGGTGTGGAGAAAAGGGAACACTCTTACACTGTTGGTGGGAATGCAAACTAGTACAGCCACTATGGAGAACAGTGTGGAGATTCCTTTAAAAACTGGAAATAGAACTGCCTTATGACCCAGCAATCCCACTGCTGGGCATACACACTGAGAAAACCAGAATTGAAAGAGACACATGTACCCCAATGTTCATCACAGCAATGTTTATAATAGCCAGGACATGGAAGCAACTTAGATGTCCATCAGCAGATGAATGGATAAGAAAGCTGTGGTACATATACACAATGGAGTATTACTCAGCCATTAAAAAGAATACATTTGAATCCGTTCTAATGAGGTGGATGAAACTGGAGCCTATTGTACAGAGTGAAGTAAGTCAGAAAGAAAAACACCAATACAGTATACTAACACATACATATGGAATTTAGAAAGATGGTAACGATAACCCTGTATGCAAGACAGCAAAAGAGACACAGATATATAGAACAGTCTTTTGGACTCTGTGGGAGAGGGAGAAGGTGGGATGATTTGGGAGAATGGCACTGAAACATGTATAATGTCATATAAGAAACAAATCGCCAGTCCAGGTTCGATGCAGGATACAGGATGCTTGGGCCTGGTGCACTGGGATGACCCAGAGGGATGGTACGGGGAGGGAGGAGGGAGGGGGGTTCAGTATGGGGAACACGTGTACACCCGGGGTGGATTCATGTTGATGTATGGATGAGGTTTTTAAAGGAATGTTACCATTCGTTCGCTATGCATCCAAGAATTCATATGTAGACGCTTACTGAGAAGCCGCTGTGTGCTGTGTTCTGTTCAACTCCAAGGGAGAAGAGGCCAAAACAGGGGAGCACTGTTCTTGCTCTCTGGGCGTTTATCATCTAGTCACAGAGACAGGCTACATCCCCACACCTTCAGATTCTGCTTCAGCTGAGAGCTTGAAACCAGGGGTTCCCAACCCTGGTCTCATGTTAGCGTCCTTATAAGCACTGTTGACGACTGAGTCTCATGCTAACACCAATTAAATGAGAAATATCTGGGTAGAATCCAGGCGTGAATATTGTTAACCCCTGCCTCCTGACAAGTCTAAGGTGCAACCAGATTTGAGAAAATTTGGCCTAAATGGTTTTTTTTTTTTTCTTTTGCCACACCGCATGGCTTGTGGGATCTTAAGTTCATCCTGCAGTGGAAGCATGAAGCCTTAACCACTGGACCACCAGGAAAATCCAAACTACCTCTTCGTAAACACAGAGGTCAGTTTACCCTCCCTGACTGCCCCTGCCAAGAGGAATAGATATTATTGATTCTCAAGGGTCCAAGTGTTTCCATCAAAGAAACACCCAGGAAACTTCAGACCAAGTCCCCCTTTCCAGAAGGGACAGGAGGAGGAGGTGGCAGGACAGTGAGCACACTGCAGCCCCTGATGAAAGGCGGGGCCCGTCCTCCAGCCTGGGAGATGGAGGCGGTCAGTCCAAGTGCACCTCAGTCTTGGACCAAACACAGGCTTCTTCACAGCCACCTGACTCGCTGCCTGCATTCATAAACTCGGGGGCCGGTAGTTATCTGGACCAAGTGAGAAGTATTGATACATTTCAGATCACAAACCTAGAATCCTCAAAGGCAATGGCGGTTGACCTAGATTTTCTCCTCCCCAGCCTCCATCTCTGACCACTGTTCCCGGTCGGCGCAGGTGCAGAGTCCCGGCTGACAGAGGCGGGCTGGGCCTTAGCATCCCAAAACAGACATTCCTAGGCCCTGACAGCAGCTGCCTGGCTGGGAGATGCAACTTAGCCTTGATTAAAGTAGTAGTCTTTTATTTCCCTTTGTCTGAGTGGGCCCATTCAGCCAGCATGAATCCATTTGTCCAACTGATTCAAACCTAACCGCCAGCACCGCAGCCAAAACCTCTCAGGCCCTGACCTCCCTCTGGAATTGCTCTGACCAACATATCTGCATCCTCTCACCAACATTTCAGACATGGCTGGGCTCCAAGCTCTACCTCAGAATGTGATTCATCCGGAGCATCAGTGCACGGGAGACACAGATTGGAAACTTTTATATGCTACAGGCAAAAAAAAAAAAAAATGCAAGGCTGAGCAACGGAGATGTAAGCTCCCAAATAATTGTCTCCTAAGGGTATGGGCAGGATGCTGTGTTCAGAACGTGGCAAGTCTTTCAAGGCTCCAGGGGGGCTCTGGGAGCTTACCCAGCTTACACAGAAAGAAACAAAAAGCTTTCTCACCAACAGAAAAATTTAGTTCGTGAATCCCCTTGGACACCCAGTGTCAGAGTGGTCTGGGCCTCCCAGAAGGACTTTGGCATCGTAAAATCTCACTTGATCACAAGCTGTGTTTTCTGGGAAGCAGTGACACCTGGGGCTCCACTCCCTCAACTGCCTCCCCAAAATATTGGATCTGCCCTGAGGTTTGAGATCAAGCCATTTGACCCCATTTTGCCATCAGCCCTCCTGCCTCCAAGTCTCACAGTCTTAAGACTTCTAGACCATCTCTAGTCAATTCTCTTCTTCTCAGCCCTCACTTTGAAGGAGCTCTGAAGAGTAGAAATGCTCGCCTTGAGCCTGTGTTCACAGAGAGCATTTCTGTTTACCCTTCAGCAACAGGAGGTGGGATCTGCTCTCCTGGGGGAGTCAGGAAATCTAGTCCATGAAGCCCCCACAGCACCAGCTGCATGCTAATGGCTCATTCCACCAACATGCACTCCATTTCTATTATGCCAGGTAGGAGCTAAGCTGCATATCGTACAGGATGCAAAGCTGAGCACCTTCTCTGTAGCAGACAGTAGGGAGGCCAATGATGCCTAGGATTCCTGGAGGAGGGCAGCAATATCAAGGGTTGTGAGGCTGATACTGATCTAAAATGATGTCTCACAGCTGCATTAAGATCACTTACAAAGGGGAAATTCCTCATCCTGATTCTATCTCAGAAAAGTCTGGAAACGTATCCCGTATAGTCTGAGTCCTTCACTGAGACACTGCGGCCAACTTTGTTTGTCCTGGTAGGAGACCTCTAGTGGTAGCTGGTGTGGCTTTCTGTATGTCTGTTCTGTCCTTAAGAAGAGAGCAGTTGTAGGGATTCTATGTAAGAATGTGTGTTCTCTTCTGAACTCATTCTATGAGGCCAGCATCACCCTGATACCAAATCCAGACAAAGATATCACTAAAAGAGAAAAACACAAGCCAGTATCACTGATAAACATGATGAAAAAATTCCCAACAAAATATTAGCAAACCAAATCCAGTAATACATTAAAAGGATTACACCATGATCAAGCGGGATTTATCCCAGAAAGTAAGGATTTTTTTCAGTATCAGCAAATTAATGTGATATACCACAGTAACAAATTAAAAAAGAAAAACCAAATAGTCATCTCCATAGATTCAGAAAAACCTTTGACAAAATTAATCACCATTTATGATTAAAAAACTCTCCAGAGTTGAGCTTGGAGGGGACTTACCTCAACATAGTAAAGGCCACATATGATAAAACCCACAACTATGTGGTGAAAAGCTGAAAGCATACCTTCTAAGATCAAGACAGGGATGCCCACTCGTGTCACTTTTGTCTACCATAGTTTTGGAAGGCCTAGCCATAGCAATCAGATTAGGAAAAAGAAGTAAAAGAAATCCAAGTTGGAAAGGAAGAAGTAACACTGTCACTGTTAGGACCTCCCTGGTGTCTCAGACGGTAAAGTGTCTGTCTACAAGGCAGGAGGCCTGGGTTCCACCCCTGGGTCGGGAAGATTCCCTGGAGAAGGAAATGGCAACCCATTCCAGTACTCTTGCCTAGAAAATCACATGGACAGAGAGGAGCCTGGTGCAGGCTACCGTCCATGGGGTCGCAAAGAGTTGGACACGACCGAGTGACGTCACTTTCTTTCACACTTTCTTTGCACATGACACACCAGAAAACCACTAGAGCTCATCAGTTAATTCAGTAAAGTTGCAGGATACAAAATTAATATACAGAAGTCTGTTGCATTTTTATACTAATAGAAAACTATCAGGAAGAGAAACTAAGGAAACAATCACATTTAGCATTTCATCAAAAAGAATAAACTACTTAGGAATAAACCTACCTAAGGAGATAAAAGACTTGTGCTCACAAAACTATAAGATGCTGATAAAGGAAACTGACAACAACACAGACAGATGGAGAGATATACCATGTTCTTGGGTTGGAAGAATCAGCATTATTTAAATGACTATCCTACACAAGGCAATCTATATTCAGGGAAATCTCTATCAAAATACCAACAGCATTTTTCACAGAACTAAAAAAATAATTTTAAACTTTGTGTGGAAACACAAAGCCCTGGCATAGCCAAAACAACTTTGAGAAAGAAGAGAGCTGGAAAAATCACACTTTGTGACATCAGACTACCCTACAAAGCTACAGTAATCAAAACAGCACAATACTGGCACAAAAACAGACACATGGATCAATGGGAATAGAGAGCCCAGAAATAAACCTATGCATTTTGGTCAATTAATCTGTGACAAAGGAGGCAAGAATATACAATGGAAAACAGATAGTTTCTTCAGTAAGCGGTGCTCAGATTAGGAGAAAATATTTGCAAATGATGTGACTGACAAGGAATCAGTCTCCAAAATTCACAGACACCTTATGACACTTAATAGCATCAAAACAACCGAATCAAAAAATGGGCAGAAGACCTAAATAGACATTTCTCCAAAACAGACATTCATATGGCCAAGAGGCTCATGAAGAGGTGCTCGACATCACAAGTTATTGGAGAAATAAGTAAAAACTGCATATACGGTTCATACTGTTCATGGGATTCTCACCCTGCTTATTTAACTTATATGCAGAGTACATCATGAGAACTGCTGGACTAGATGAAACACAAGCCAGAATCAAGATTTCCGGGAGAAATATCAATAACCTCAGATATGCAGATGACACCACCCTTGTGGCAGAAAGNGACACTGCGGCCAACTTTGTTTGTCCTGGTAGGAGACCTCTAGTGGTAGCTGGTGTGGCTTTCTGTATGTCTGTTCTGTCCTTAAGAAGAGAGCAGTTGTAGGGATTCTATGTAAGAATGTGTGTTCTCTTCTGAACTCATTCTATGAGGCCAGCATCACCCTGATACCAAATCCAGACAAAGATATCACTAAAAGAGAAAAACACAAGCCAGTATCACTGATAAACATGATGAAAAAATTCCCAACAAAATATTAGCAAACCAAATCCAGTAATACATTAAAAGGATTACACCATGATCAAGCGGGATTTATCCCAGAAAGTAAGGATTTTTTTCAGTATCAGCAAATTAATGTGATATACCACAGTAACAAATTAAAAAAGAAAAACCAAATAGTCATCTCCATAGATTCAGAAAAACCTTTGACAAAATTAATCACCATTTATGATTAAAAAACTCTCCAGAGTTGAGCTTGGAGGGGACTTACCTCAACATAGTAAAGGCCACATATGATAAAACCCACAACTATGTGGTGAAAAGCTGAAAGCATACCTTCTAAGATCAAGACAGGGATGCCCACTCGTGTCACTTTTGTCTACCATAGTTTTGGAAGGCCTAGCCATAGCAATCAGATTAGGAAAAAGAAGTAAAAGAAATCCAAGTTGGAAAGGAAGAAGTAACACTGTCACTGTTAGGACCTCCCTGGTGTCTCAGACGGTAAAGTGTCTGTCTACAAGGCAGGAGGCCTGGGTTCCACCCCTGGGTCGGGAAGATTCCCTGGAGAAGGAAATGGCAACCCATTCCAGTACTCTTGCCTAGAAAATCACATGGACAGAGAGGAGCCTGGTGCAGGCTACCGTCCATGGGGTCGCAAAGAGTTGGACACGACCGAGTGACGTCACTTTCTTTCACACTTTCTTTGCACATGACACACCAGAAAACCACTAGAGCTCATCAGTTAATTCAGTAAAGTTGCAGGATACAAAATTAATATACAGAAGTCTGTTGCATTTTTATACTAATAGAAAACTATCAGGAAGAGAAACTAAGGAAACAATCACATTTAGCATTTCATCAAAAAGAATAAACTACTTAGGAATAAACCTACCTAAGGAGATAAAAGACTTGTGCTCACAAAACTATAAGATGCTGATAAAGGAAACTGACAACAACACAGACAGATGGAGAGATATACCATGTTCTTGGGTTGGAAGAATCAGCATTATTTAAATGACTATCCTACACAAGGCAATCTATATTCAGGGAAATCTCTATCAAAATACCAACAGCATTTTTCACAGAACTAAAAAAATAATTTTAAACTTTGTGTGGAAACACAAAGCCCTGGCATAGCCAAAACAACTTTGAGAAAGAAGAGAGCTGGAAAAATCACACTTTGTGACATCAGACTACCCTACAAAGCTACAGTAATCAAAACAGCACAATACTGGCACAAAAACAGACACATGGATCAATGGGAATAGAGAGCCCAGAAATAAACCTATGCATTTTGGTCAATTAATCTGTGACAAAGGAGGCAAGAATATACAATGGAAAACAGATAGTTTCTTCAGTAAGCGGTGCTCAGATTAGGAGAAAATATTTGCAAATGATGTGACTGACAAGGAATCAGTCTCCAAAATTCACAGACACCTTATGACACTTAATAGCATCAAAACAACCGAATCAAAAAATGGGCAGAAGACCTAAATAGACATTTCTCCAAAACAGACATTCATATGGCCAAGAGGCTCATGAAGAGGTGCTCGACATCACAAGTTATTGGAGAAATAAGTAAAAACTGCATATACGGTTCATACTGTTCATGGGATTCTCACCCTGCTTATTTAACTTATATGCAGAGTACATCATGAGAACTGCTGGACTAGATGAAACACAAGCCAGAATCAAGATTTCCGGGAGAAATATCAATAACCTCAGATATGCAGATGACACCACCCTTGTGGCAGAAAGTGAAAAACTGAAGAGCCTCTTGATGAAAGTGAAAGAGGAGAGTGAAAAAGTTGGCTTAAAACTCAACATTCAGAAAACTAAGATCATGAGATCTGGTCCAATCACTTCATGGCAAATAGATGGGAAAACAGTGGAAACAGTGACAGACTTTATTTTGGGGGCTCCAAAATAACTGCAGATGGTTACTGTAGCTGTGAAATTAAAAGATGCTTGCTCATGGGAAGAAATGCTGTAACCAACCTAGACAGCCTATTAAAAAGCAGAGACATTACTTTTCCAACAAAGGTTCGTCTAGTCAAAGCTTTGGTTTTTCCAGTAGTCATATATGGATGTGAGAGTTGGACTATAAAGAAACCTGAGCACCAAAGAATTGATGCTTTTGAACTGTGGTGTTGGAGAAGACTCTTGAGAGTCCCTTGGACTGCAAGGAGATCCAACCAGTCCATCCTAAAGGAAATCAGTCCAAATATTTGTTGGAAGGACTGGTGCTGAAGCTGAAACTCCAATAATTTGGCTATCTGATGCAATAAACTGACTCATCGGAAAAGACCCTGATGCTGGGAAAGATTGAGGGCAGGAGGAAAAGGGGACAACAGAGGATGAGATGGTTGGATGGCATCACCGACTCAATGGACATGAGTTTGTGTGAACTCTGGGAGTTGGTGATGGACAGGGAGGCCTGGCATGCTGCAATCCATGGGGTTACAAAGAGTCAACACTACTGAGCGACTGACTGAACTCTGCATATAAGTTAAAGAAGCACGGTGACAATATACAGCCTTGACATACTCCTTTCCCAATTTGGAACCAGTCTGTTGTTCCATATCCAGTTCTACTGTTACTTCCTGACCTGCATACAGATTTCTCAGGAGGCAGGCAAGGTGGTCTGGTATTCCCATCTCTTTCAGAATTTTCCACAGTTTGTTGTGATGTACACAAAGACTTTGGCATAGTCAATAAAGCAGATGTTTTTCTGGAACTCTCTTGCTTTTTCCATGATCCAACAGATGTTAACAGCTTGCTCTCTGGTTCCTCTGCCTTTGCTAAATCTAGTTTGAACATCTGGAGGTTCACAGTTCACGTTCTGTTGAAGTCTGGCTTGGAGAATTTTAAGCATTACTCTGCTAGCATGTGAGATGAATGCTATTGTGTGGTAGTTTGTACATTCTTTGGCATTGCCTTTCTTTGGGATTGGAATGAAAACTGACCTTTTCCAGTCCTGTGGCCACTGCTGAGTTTTCCAAATTTGCAGCATACTGAGTGTAGCACTTTCACAGCATCATCTTTTAGGATTTGAAATAGCTCAACTGGGATTCCATCACCTCCACTAGCTTTGTTCATAGCGATGCTTTCTAAGGCCCACTTGACTTCACATTCCAGGATGTCTGGCTCTAGGGGAGTGATCACACCATCATGATTATCTAGGTCACTAAGATCTTCCTTGTATACTTCTTCAGTGTATCCTTGCCACTTCTTCTTAATATCTTCTGCTTCTGTTAGATCCATACTGTTTCTGTCATTTGTTGTGCCCATCTCTGCATGAAAGGGAGAACAGCATGGAAGTTCCTTAAAAAAATAAAACTAGGGGTGCCATATGATCCTGCGATCCCACTCCTGGGCATCTATCTGGAGACTAACATGATCCAAAATGATGCATGCACCCCCGTGTGCACTGTAGCACTGTTAACAATAGCCAGTACATGGAAGCAACCCAAGTGGCCATCAGCAGAGGAACGGATAAAGAAGATGTGGTGCATGTGGAGTATTATGGAGTATTAATGGAGTATTACTCAGCCATAAAAAGAATGAAACGATGCCATCTGCAGCAACGTGGATGGACCTGGAGACGGTCATACCGAGTGAAGTCAGACAGAGAAGGAGAAATATACTATGACATCCCTAAAATGTGGAATCTAAAAAAGAAATGATACAGATGAATTTACTTATAAAACAGAAAGAGACCCACAGATTTAGAGAATGAATTTCTGGGTCCCAGGGGGAAGGATGGCACAAAGGGAGAGTTAGGGAGTTTCGGATGGACATGTACACACTGCTGTATTTTAAATAGATAACCAACAAGGACCTACTGCATAGCACATGAAACTCTGCTCAATGTTATGTGGCAACCTGGATGGGAGGGGAGTTTGGAGGAGAATAGACACATCTATTTGTCTAACTGAGTCCCTTTGCTGTTCACTTGAAACTATCACAACCTTGTTAATTGGCTATATCTCAATACAAAATAAAAAGTTTAAAAAAATAAGTGGAGCTAGGAAAACTGGATACCTACATATAAAAAATGAAATTATAAAATTCTCCAACACCTTAAAAAAAAACTCAAAATGGATTAAAGACCTAAATGTAAGACTAGATACCATAAAACTCCTAAAGAAAAACATAGGCAGAACACTCTTTGACACAAGTTGCAGCAGTATGTTTTTTAAAATGGCTCAACAAAGGAAATAAAGGCAAAAATAAACAAATGTGACCTAATTAGATTTTGCACAGCAAAGGAAACTATCAATAAAATAAAGATGACCTATTGAATGGGAGAAAATATTTAAAAGATATGACCAATAAAGGATACATAAATAGCCTGGAGAATCCCAGGGAGGGGGGAGCCTGGTGGGCTGCCGTCTATGGGGTCACATAGAGTCGGACATGACTGAAGTGACTTAGCAGCAGCAGCAGCAGGATACATCCAGCATATATAAACAGCTCATACAACTCAACATTAAAAAAAAGCCAGACAACCTGATTCTAAAACGGGCAGAAGAACCGAACAGAATTTTTGCCAAGGAGATGCAGATGGCCAATAGGCACATGGAAAGATGCTCACCACTGCTAATATCAGGAAAATACAAATCAAAAACACAGTGACTATCCCTTTACACCTGTTAAAATGGCTCTCATCCAAAAGAATACAAATAACAAGTGTTGGTGAGACAGTGGGGGACAGGGAACCCTTATACACTGTTGGTGGGAATCTAAATTGGTGCAGTCTCTGTGGAAAATAGTACAAAGGTGTCTAAAAAAGCTAAACATAGAACTACCACATGACCTAGCAATTCCACTCCTAGGTATATATCCCCTCAAAACAAAAACACTAATTCAGAAAGATGTATATACCCCCATGATTATCTGGGTCCATGTTCACAGCAGCATTATTCACAATTGCCAAGGTACAGAAGCACTGTCCATCAACAGATGAATGGACAGTGAAGATGTGGTATATGCACAGAATGGAATATTACTCAGCCATAGAAAAGAACAAAATGTTGCCACCTGCAGCAACATTGATGGACATAGAGAGTATTACGCTAAGAAAAATATGTCAAAGACAAATATTGTATGATATCACTTATATGTGGAGTCTAAAAATGTAACAACCAGTGAACATAAAAAAGAAGCAGACTCACCGATACAGAGAGCAAACTAGTAATTACCACTGGGGAGAGAGAAGTAGGGAGGGGCAATATAGGGGCATGGGATTAAGAAATACAAATTAACAGTGCTACAGTGCACACGGGGGTGCATGATCTGGAGGGAAGATGTGGGGTGGGAGGTGGGGGGGGTTCATGTTTGGGAGTTCGTGTAAAAAAAATAAATAAATAAATAAAAGAAAAAAAAGAAATACAAACTATTAAGTATAAAATAAGCTACAAGGATATACTATACAACACAGGGAATATAGCCAATATAACCTTAAAACTTGTGAATCACTATATTGTACACTTGTAACATATTATACATCAATTATACTTCAATTTTTTAAAAAACTAAAAAACAACTTTCAAAAATGACAGCTATTTGCAACAAATGTCAATGGACCCTGAAGGCATTATGCTAAGTGAAATAAGTCAGACAGAAAAAGACAAATATTACATGTTCACAATAGGTATGTGTGAACATTATATTGTACACCTGAAACTAACGATGTTATACTAATTATATGTCAATTAAAAAAAAACAGTTCTAAGCATTTAAACAAGACAGAGCACATGTTTCCCACCTGCGCATTCCCTGCACCCCGCCGCTATGTAAGGCAGAGAGGGCCAAGACCACTTGCACTGGGGGTTCAGCACCCTTCTCCCAGGGCTCAAAATAGTTCACTGGGAATAAAAATTAGTTAAGGCAAAAGAGGGAAAATGTTGTTACATCAACTCTCCAGCGAAGTCCCACGGAAGGGCAGCTGGAGAGCGCGCCCGTTGTCCTCACGTGGCATCTCAACCACCGCAGGCCCTGCTTGTGGACCGCTCTGCAGTCACCCCCAGCTTTTGCTTGCAGTCTCTTTCCTGCGAGAAGGTTTTGCACGGTCATCCCGCGTCTCCTTTCAGTTATCTCAGGGCATCTTCCATTCCTAAGTCAGCGCTTTGGGGATGCGCGTGGGACACCGGGCTTCTCCCTCTGCGCGGGGCCTGCGGTGCTGACACCCAGGTCCAGCCACCAGGGCACTGACTCTGAAGGTTTGGGGCAGGGCCCAGCCACGTGGGTTCTGAGGTTCCCAGGTGATTCTCAGATGTTGTTAAAAGGCTGGGGCTTTGGTTTCTCCTGCCAGGCCTTCCCTTACACTTTGTATTCTTCCTGCTCATCATTATATAGAGAGAGCAGAATCCAGGGCAATAGCTTAGTTCTGGAAGTTCAACATGACACCGTTGAAAGGATTTCTCTCCCTTGGCTTTGGCCAGGGTTCAGAGACGTCTGGTTCTGGGCCCAAATTCTATCCTCAATGTCACCAGGTCCCAGGAGAAGTACTGCCAATATTTCTGCTTATATTTGTGACACCCTAGTCACACCTTTTGCTTCCCAGGATAATCAGTGGTAAAAAATCTGCCTGCCAACCAGAAGCTGTGGGTTCAGTCCCTGGGTGGGGAAGATCCCCTGGAGAAGGAAATGGCAACCTACTCCAGTATTCTTGCCTGGGAAATTCCACAGACAGAGAAGCCTGGTGGGCTACAGTCCATGGGGTCACAAAGAGTTGGGCACGACTAAATGACTAAACCACAAATCACACCTTGACATCCTAAGAAGCCACACAATGGAGCTGTGATCTCACATAAATCACGGCATGCATGCTGGGTGTGTGTTTATTTCTTTGTGTCTCTACTTTCCTCTGTCCCTCAGTTTTTTTACATTTTAAAAATATCTTTGAGTTATGATAAAATATAACTAAAATACTTAATTTCTTCATGTTTATTGAAATGAATTTTTGGCCTTCATTCTTATTTTTTTTAAGATACATTTCTCTCTGAAAGAAAAATAAATGGACTGCTGCTTAGGCGGGCCCCCTCCAGGTTGTAAAGGCAGGGTGGGGAGACAGCACTGTCCAGGAGTGACCAGAAGACCCAAGTTTGCCTCCATCACTCACAACCACTCGCACCGAGATGCAAGGTCACATGGGCTTCTCTATGCCCAACCTGAAAATGCGGGAGGACGTTTTCATAGCCTGTACCCACAGCCCACAGCCTCGGGTCATTATGAAAATCACATGAGCCAGGACTGGTGCACATAGTTTGCAGGGAGGGGGAATGATTCCTTTTCATCAGGTAACCAGGTATACTATGAGCTTGAATCTTTCTGCAAGATAAATTTTTCATGCTGATTTCGGTTTCTTTGGAAACGTAGCATTCATTTGTGTGATCAGAGCCCTGGCTGGTCTATGGGCGGCTTTTCTTTTTCTGGGATGGATGATCAGCAGTCTGTCTGCTGTTTCTGGAAGTTCCATTTCAGAAGGTAGTCCTGGTGAGACTTCATTCTGACATCTGCAAATCACATTCACGGGGAAAATGTGACTCACTCGAGTAACTGTGTTAAGTTCTCATGGATATTGTTCAGGGAGTAGGTGTTGTCTTTAGGCCAAATCACTTGAAATCATCATGACATCAGCCCCTTTACTGAAAGACCAACACTGCCCCACAGGAACCAGGGGAAAGGTGGGGGCTGGGATGCAAGGTTTACTCTAAGAAAATTCACTTTCCTAGCTCTCCTGAAGTATTAGCAATAAGGTAGTCCACAAACTCAAGAGAGCACCCCAAGTCCAGGAGAAGAGCAGTGAAGGGTGACCAACCAGGTCTGGGACCCCCATAAATATCCCAATACAAACTGAAAGAGCTAAGGTGACTCAGCTGCCACGAATAAGGAGAGACAAAAAGCCTGGTTGAAACCCCATGGATGAGGAGCATATGAAATTCTCATTCCTCGTGCCCTTTTGTGGCTACACCTGACATCACTAACAGGTCATCACGTTGTCTGCAGGTGACCCTGGGTGCAACTTCAGAATCCTTTGCCACTCAGCTTAAACAGCTGCTACCAATCAATCCAGGATGTTAATTGCTATGAAACTGTTGGACGTTCCCAGTGAAATGGTTTCAGTTACCAAATCAATGCATGATGGTACTTGGTCAGACACTCAGATCACATCTTCCCCCTTCTCGTCTTCATCATCAGTGTCACCTCTGTACCTGTCATCATAAAGCAGATGAGAACAGGCTCCTGAGGGGCCTGCAGGCAAACAGGGGACCAGCCTCCACCTCCTCTAGTGCAGGCTTTCTTAAGGCAGCTCAGTGGGCTGTGATAAGTGAAAGGGAAAGTCACTCAGTCGTGTCTAATTCTTTGCAACCCCATGAACTACACAGTCCATGGAATTCTCCAGGCCAGAATACTGGAGTGGGTAGCTGTTTCCTTCTCCAGGGGATCCTCCCAACCCAGGGATCAAACCCAGGCAGATTCTTTACCATCTGAGCCACCAGGGAAGTGATAATGCAGATGTCAAAGCTGGTGGGCCAGAGACAAGGCCACCTGCCCTCCTGAAGAAGATTCATGAGCACCTCTTTCCACTGCAGTCAGATGAAGACTTCTACCCTAGGCTCATGCCAAGGCATCTCCAGTATACAAGCTGCAAAAGAATATGTTGTTAAGGTGTGAGTGGAAGGCAGATGTAGGACAAGATGAAACTTTAAAAACGCGCATGGCAGAACCCACCACAATATTGTACAGTAATTAGCCTCCAATTAAAATAAATAATTTTGAAAAATAAATCCCATTTAAATAAATAAAAACATTACTTTTAAAGGAATAGAAATAAAAACCCTAACTTGCAAGTCATCCCTTTCAATTACCCTTTAATTCAGTGCTCGAGAGAAATAATGTACCCAATCAAATTAGAGAAACCCAAGTGCCCCGGGCTTCTAGATGCCACTAGGCTTCCTAGATGGCACTAGTGATAAAGAACATGCCTGCCAGTGTAGGAGATGTAAAAGATGCAGGTTTGATCCCTGGGTCGGGAAAATCCCCTGGAGGAGGGCATGACAGCCCGCTCCGGTATTCTTGCCTGGAGAATCCCATGGACAGAGGAGCCTGGTGGGCTACAGTCCATGGGGTTGCACAGTCAGACAACTGAAGTGACTTAGCATGCATGCATGCAAGCGGCCTGGATCCATCAGGAAACACAGACTCCTGTATGGAAATGACTGGACTTGCCACTGAGCCCTGCAGCACTCCCCACTGGACGGCCTGGCTAACAAGGAGCTCAGGCATCAGGAGAGCCCACTACTTGTGTTGTGGGTGTGTGTTCACACAGCTCAGTCCAACGTGAATCTGAGGGGACAGGGGACAGGCTCTGATTCATTCACACTTGCTGAGACCAACCTCTGTGAGAAACAAAGATTCCCAGGGCAGTGAGTCACTAAGACCAGAAAAATCAGAGAGAACAGAAGGTACCCCATTTTAAGACTGACCAAGAAGCAGGCTGTGAGGACACCCCCACTGAATCTCCAAGGTCCTGCCCCTAGAATATGAAAGGTGGATGTGAGGAAGTGTTGGGATACCTCAGCGTGCTCAACAGCTGCCCAGTGGGGTCAACATGGACCTCAAACTTTGGAATCCTAGGCCAAAGGGCACTAGATCCCCAACTCCAGCTTCATCTGGGCTCTCTTCTCTAGCTGTGATAGAAAACCAAGGCTGGGGGTGTGATAAGGAAGGAAATGAAATGTTTTAGATGTAGAGAAGAGGAATATATGATACAGATGGGAGGAAGAGGCTGATGAGAAAGGAGTAGAAATGTCATTAATGTCTCCTCATTCCAGAGCAAAGGGAGTGCGGCTCTGTAATTAGTTCTTTAACCCCCCAAACCAGTCAACATATCTCAACTCAGCCTGGGCCTGTGCTTTCCCAGAATAAGTCCATTACATGCTTCTGGAAGGGAAGGGAAGGGAAGGGAAGTGGAGTGAAGTGAAGTCACTCAGTCGTGTCCGACTCTTTGCGACCCCATGGTCTGTAGCCCACCAGGCTCCTCCATCCCTGGGATTCTCCAGGCAGGAATACTGGAGTGGGTTGCTATTTCCTTCTCCAGGGGATCTTCCCGACCCAGGGATCAAACCCAGGTCTCCTGCACTGCAGGCAGACACTTAACCCTCTAAGCCACCAGGGAAGCCCCTCTAGAAGGGAAAGGGAGGGTCAAATGACCAACTTGCCCAGGTTTGCTGGGACTTTCCTGACTTTGCATATTAAGTCTTGTGCCCTGGGAAACCCCTCAGACTCAGGCAAACAAAACAGCTGGTCACTCTGCCAGAAGGGACAGAGGGAGGGAGGGAGGGAGGGACCCAAGGAAGAGGGAGGAAGGAGTGAATTAACGGAGGTCCAGTGGGCCTGGCATGGGAGCAGCCCACCTTCTCAGCGAGATGGTGGCAGCTGAGTAACTGGCATCTGCCGGGGACTGGGGAACATTGCATGAGCTCATCCCTATAAAGGAGAAAAGAGACAATGGGCCAGCCGTGATCCAGTCATAATGGAATTCTGAAAACAGACTGATTATATTCCTTCAGGGAGCATCTGTTGAGCACCTGCCCTTTGGCAGATTCTGTGCTGGATGTTGAGAATAGGGAAGAAGTAAGGACAGGCCCTGCCTTCCGGGAGCCAGAGGAGGCAGGACACGCTGCGGGAACCCGCCGTGTGCCTCCTGCTTCATCCCCTGGGTGGAACTCTGCACACACTCACAATGGGCAGCTTGTCTGCTGGGGTGGCAGACACCGCGTCTACCTTGGGGATCCTAGCAAACAGTGTCACCACCTCTGAGACAGAACTTCACTGTGCATTCCCTTGTCTGTAAAACCCACAGTGTAAGAGGGCTGTGGGCTGACACCTTCTTAGGCGTGGGTAGGCCTTCTTAGGGGCTTCCCTGGTGGCTCAGCTAGTGAAGAACCCGCCTGGAATGCAGGAGACCTGGGTTCGATTCCTGGGTTGGGAAGATCTCCAGTATTCTTCCCTGGGAAAGCCCATGGACAGAGGAGCCTTGCAGGCTACAGTCCATGGGGTCACAAAGAGTTGGATACAATTGAGCAGCTAAGCACAGCATAGCACAGGCCTTCTCAGAGGGCTCATAAGAGGATCGCCAGGCCCCTCGTGTAAATTAGACTTGATATCATGGCCAGATGGACATGAGGTTGCCAGGACCTGCCGGGGGCCAGCATGGGGAGGAGAAGGATGTGGAGTTTCCATTGAGCTCAGGGCAGATGGAGCTATCCCCAGGTTTCAGCACTGCCTGCTCCATCCCCAGCCCTTTGGGGCCCGTGGCCAGGCAACTGTCTCCTTGCTCAGCGACGTGGCACAGCGTCCTGCCCTCTTCCTGCTTTACTCCTGATCTGTTCTCAGACCAAGTCATGGCCCAACAGGGCTGCTGTGGGGACTTTCTCTCAAGGCCCACAGAATAGAGACTTGGAAAATGATGAGTGCAGCTGACTGTCTACCTCTTGGCTGGTCTCCAACCTGTCCTGAGAGTCAGCCTCCACAGATCTGGTACTGTATCTATTAGGATCTTAGTAACAGATGTGAAGTTAAGTGGGCCTTAGAAAGCATCATTATAAACATAGCTAGTGGAGATGATGGAATTCCAGTTGAGCTATTTCAAATCCTAAAAGATGATGCTGTGAAAGTGCTACACTCAATATGCCAGCAAATTTGGAAAACTCAGCAGTGGCCACAGGACTGGAAAAGGTCAGTTTTCATTCCAATCCCAAAGAAAGGCAATGACAAAGAATGCTCAAACTACCGCACAATTGCACTTATTTCACACGCTAGTAAAGGAATGCTCAAAATTCTCCAAGCCAGGCTTCAGAAATATGTGAACCGTGAATTTCCTGATGTTCAAGCTGGTTTTAGAAAAGGCAGAGGAATCAGAGATCAAATTGTTGACATCCGCTGGATCATCGGAAAAAGCAAGAGAGTTCCAGAAAAACATCTATTTCTGCTTTATTGACTATGCCAAAGTCTTTGACTGTGTGGATCACAAGCGATGGGAATACCAGACCACCTGACCGGCCTCTTGAGAAACCTATATGCAGGTCAGGAAGCAACAGTTAGAACTGGACACGGAAAAACAGACTGATTCCAAATAGGAAACAGAGTACGTCAAGGCTGTATATTGTCACCCTGTTTATTTAACTTCTATGCAGAGTACATCATGAGAAACACTGGGCTGAAAGAAGCACAAGCTGGAATCAAGATTGCCGGGAGAAATCTCAATAATCTCAGATATGCCAATGACACCACCCTTATGGCAGAAAGTGAAGAGGAACTCAAAAGCCTCTTGATGAAAGTGAAAGAGGAGAGTGAAAAAGTTGGCTTAAAGCTCAACATTCAGAAAACGAAGATCATGGCATCTGGTCCCATCACTTCATGGGAAATAGATGGGGAAATAGTGGAAACAGTGTCAAACTTTATTTTCTGGGGCTCCAAAATCACTGCAGATGGTGACNAAGCAACAGTTAGAACTGGACATGGAACAACAGACTGGTTCCAAATAGGAAAAGGAGTACATCAAGGCTGTATATTGTCATCCTGCTTATTTAACTTCTATGCAGAGTACATCATGAGCAATGCTGGACTGGAAGAAGCCCAAGCTGGAATCAAGATAGCTGGGAGAAATACCAATAACCTCAGATATGCAGATGACACCACCCTTATGGCAGAAAGTGAAGAGGAACTCAAAAGCCTCTTGATGAAAGTGAAAGAGGAGAGTGAAAAAGCTGGCTTAAAGCTCAACATTCAGAAAACGAAGATCGTGGCATCTGGTCCCATCACTTCATGGGAAATAGATGGGCAAACAGTGGAAGAACTGTCAGACTTTATTTTTTTGGGCTCCAAAATCACTGCAGATGGTGACTGCAGCCATGAAATTAAAAGATGCTTACTCCTTGGAAGGAAAGTTATGACCAACCTAGATAGCATATTCAAAAGCAGAGACATTACTTTGCCAATAAAGGTCCATCTAGTCAAGGCTATGGTTTTTCCACTAGTCATGTATGGATGTGAGAGTTGGATTGAGCTGAGCACCGAAGAATTGATGCTTTTGAACTGTGGTGTTGGAGAAGACTCTTGAGGGTCCCTTGGACTGCAAGGAGATCCAACCAGTCCATCCTAAAGGAGATCAGTCCTGGGTGTTCTTTGGAAGGAATGATGCTAAAGCTGAAACTCCAGTACTCTGGCCAACTCATGTGAAGAGTTGACTCATTGGAAAAGACTCTGATGCTGGGAGGGATTGGGGGCAGGAGAAGGGGATGACAGAGGATGAGATGGCTGGATGGCATCACGGACTCGATGGACGTGAGTTTGAGTGAACTCTGGGAGTTGGTGATGGACAGGGAGGCCTGGCGTGCAGCAATTCATGGGGTCTCAAACTGAACTGAACAGATGACTGATTTCCTCCCTAAACTCCTTCCCCACCCAATACCCTACAGGGCATTCAGAGAGTGGGTTGGTTTATAGAAAGAGAAATATCATCTCTCTGAGTTGTTTCAGATCTCAGAAACATCACAGGAAGCACCCTGTTTTTACAGATCACTGGGAAACAGACATGGAATAAGTCTCAGAATTAGATAAAAACCACCAAGCTTATAAATGATTTCTTTCTCCTTTTATCTGTTTATAGAATTTCTCCTTCCTTCCCTCCCTTGTTTCTGGCCAGAAGCTGGGGTTTTCTGCCTTCTGGGAATTCACGTGTAATTAGTATTACTATTCTAAAAGCAAAGCAAAGACTTGGAGTTCAGCTCCTTAACAAGCAGGGTCATACATAGATAAAGCTCTTCCTCAATTTCCTGCCCATTGTATCTCCTATTAACAAAGTATTTAAACACAGTATGCTCAGCAAAGAGGGAGTAACTGGGAGGGCGGGAGGTTGGAAAGAGGAAGGAGTAATTAAAAAGCCTTTACAGGGGAAGTGACCTTCAAGTTGAGATTTGAAAGATGAATAGGAGTGTTGTTGTTCAGTTGTTAAGTGGTGTGCAACTCTGCAACACCATGGACTGCAGTCGGCCAGGCTCCCTTGTCCTCCACTATCTCCTGGAGTCTGCGCAAATTCATGTCCATTGACTTGGTGATGACCATCTCATCCTCCGCCACCCCCTTCTCCTTGAGTGCACCAGTAGTTAAACTTGAACACAAATTCCCAGCAATCCACGAGAAAGACAGTCAAAAGCATGAAAAAGCAAGTTTATAGCAGAGACGTCACTTTCAGGATCAACACAGGGTTCTATGTGTAGTTCACCCAGGCTGGGGTGCCTCCTTCCACAGACCCTCTGGCCTGCAGTCGGTGTTCACATCCAGACTGCTGCCCCTTGAGAAAGAAAGTGAACTAACATTAAGTAAAAAGCTTTTCTAAATTAAGGGTTAAGACAGAAGAACTTTGGCTGTGTCCACACATAACTAGAACCTTCCACTAACCCAAATGCCCCATTCCCCAAGCCGGCTGGCTACTGGAGGTTTGGCGGCCTCTCTTCTGTTTTGCTTTCTTCCTCCCATTGGCTCCAAGGCCCTTCCTCTGGGCGCCTGGGCTCCCGTCTCTGCAGCAGCACCTTCTTCCCTTCCTCTCTCCGCCCTCTCACTTGTCAGTGCCTGACTCAGCGGAGATGTGTGGGATTGGGCAGGGAGTGAATCAGTGAGTTGAGACTCAGAAGGAGATGCACCGTCCATTTACTCCTCACTCGCTAGAGTGCCCCGAGTGCCTCCCCAACGGATCGCTTTGGGGGAACCTATTTTTGTAGGTGAGGCCGTAATCCCAGACTCCAGACTTGAGGATAAGAAGGCAAGGCTCATGGGATAGATAGTCAGAGAGATTTATGGTTCTGAGGGAGGAGATTGGAATTTTGACAAGACACAGCTGGCTGAGGGAGTGAGCTGGAAGATTCCACCCTGGGGTGAAGAAGAAGGGGGGGGAGGGTGTCTTTAAATAGCAGGTGGCTTCACTGTTTCTATAAATGAAAACAGTTTTCACTGAACACTGATTACGAAAATGGTCTTTTATTAGATAGATGCCTCAACCCAAAGGACAGCCCTGGAGGCACTGGCTGGGGAACGTTCCCCGCAGTTCATAAACATGGTTGACTGCACCTCACCTCGCGCCAAGAGCATTTCTTATTTCTTTCTGCTCAAGGACTCTGCATGGGCCAGGAAGCAGAGACCCGTGGGGGCAGAAGGACAGTATTAGGCCAGGGCTCGGCTTCAAACACTGCCGGATTTCATTATTCTTGCCGTTTGTGTACTTATCTGAGAGTCATTCATCCTCCTTTTGAGGAGATTGAAAAAGAGATCCACGTGTTCTGCCTTGGGGCCTGGGGGAGGGCAGGGAGGAGGGCTCTGGGAAGGGCAGAGCCTGTGAAGATCCCAGCAAGTCTTCTCTCCATAAGGCAGAGTTGAATGTAATTGGTCTCCCCTTTCTTTAATGAACTGAAAAAGCCCTTCTGAGATGACCGAGGGGCAGGAGGCTGAGGAGCACATCCCCTCTGAGTAAATCACCTGCCCTCCAGCCTCCATGCTTGGAGGAAGCTGACCCCAAGGTCTCGCGGCAGGCTGGAGGAGCCCACTCTCCTCACCAACTTCCCCAGGAAGCATGGCTGCCCCAGTGGTTGAGAAAGCAGACAGGCATGGATCCAGACCTTACCGCCAAGTCCCCATGCTAAGCTGGGGGTCGCTGGTATTTCCCAAGAAGGAGTGAATAATAACAGCTGACATTTATTGAACACATACTAAGCGCCAGGCACAGTGCGAGACATTTTATATCCATGAGCTCATTTCATTCCAACAACTCCATGAAGTAAGTTCTGTGTTCAGAGGAAGCTGCCAAGAAGAGAGGAAAAGAACGTCCTCACACAGACACAGCTGGTTACTGACAGAGCCAGGATTCCAACCCAGGTTGGTCAGAAGTCTAACACTCTTAACTACCCCCTACACTGCCTCCCTTCATGCCAGATTGGAGAGGGGCTCAGAACATGCCACCCTCAAACCGGCCACTTTGGCAAATTAACTATTTTGAGATAAAGGCGCTTGAAATACTACAAGAAGGACACTTTGACTCCTTCTTTTTCTTAACATCAGGAGATGAAATTCTCACATGAAAGATGTCTTCCTCATAGAAAACACACTTATGGTTACCAAAGGGGAAAAGATGGGGAGGGATAAATTAGGAACTTAGGCTCAACATATACACACTACTAATCACTGGAAGGACTGATGCTGAAGCTGAAGCTCCAGTACTCTGGCCACCGGATGCAAAGAGCCAACTCATTGGAAAAGACCCTGATACTGGGAAAGATAGAAGGCAGGAGGAGAAGGGAATGACAGAGGATGAGATGGCTGGATGGCATCACGGACTCAATGGACATGAGTTTGGGCAAGCTCTGAGAGATGGTGAAGGACAGGGAAGCCTGGCTTGCTGCAGTCCATGGGGTCACAAAGAGTTGGACACAACTGAGCAACTGAACAACAATAATATATAAAATAGATAACCCACGAGGACCTACTGTATAGCACAGAAACTCTGCTCAACATTTTGTAATGAACTATAAGGGGAAAGAATCTGAAACGTATATCTGAATCACTTGGCTCCATACCTAAGACTAACATTCTGTTGTAAATCAACTACATTTCAATAAAATTTTAAAAATAATAAAGAAAGATGTCTTCCCTACACCAGAAGGAAGTAACATTCGTGTCACCAAGGTTAAGCTGGGATGGAGTGAATTCTACGCAAAAAGATCTCGATTAAAAAATTCCTATCTTCCATTCGCCTCCCCACATACCTTACATAGTTTCACTTTATAACTGCTTCTCTTTGTTCAACCTAATGTAAAAGCAAGTAGGTTTCACCTTCTTGGGGCTTCATTTCCTTATGAGGGCTCCCATGTCACATAAAATTCATGTTAAATAAATGTGTATGTTGTTCTCCTGTTGATCTGCCTTATGTCCATCTAGTTCATAGGCCCAGTCAAAAATAACCCTAAGAGGGTAAAGGCCAATGTTTGCCTCCCTTACAGCTGATACCTTCCAAATTCACCCTGTTCTCCTGCCCCCATTTCATCTATGCATCTGCCTTCCCAGGCTTTCCTATGGAGAGGTGGTACTGCAGTGGGGACTCTGTGTAAATAGCAGATTTCCTTGGGCAGCTTTGCTTAGTATGGGACTTTCTGCTGAGATATATCAGGGATATTACCACTTTGAAAAATGCAAGCAGAAGGCGTGTGCAATCCATGTGCTAGCTGGCAAAAAGGGGTGTGAGAGGTTACCTGGTTGAAGCACCCTCTTTAGAAACCTCAGAGGACAAGGCGGCCATAAGTTAGGTCATGACCCTAATCTAACTTAACTCTCTCCAAGAGAGAGCCTGTGTCTAGAGGCACATCATTCAAGAATATCTCACAGAATGAAGGCCTCTCTCAAACGTACATGTTGTAAAGCCATTTCAGCCAAGTAAGGAAAACTGATTTCTCAGCATGGAAAGAGAGTTTTGACAGAAGCCCTGGAAAAAACACCAGGTCTTTCTTGGACACTTAGTCAAATAAATTAACTTGGAGGCTCAGCTGCACTCCCCAGGCAAAGAGTGTGCAGCTTTGAAAACCATTCTTCTTTCCCCCAGAGGGATGGTAAGCAAACAGACACCCAAACATTCCAGGAGCAGGCCTTGCAGGCCTCCTGTGCTGTGTCCGTTCCCCAGGGACAGCAGCAGGCAGCTCATTCACTTCCCAGATGGTGGGCTTTGGAAGACAGGGGTTGGCTACTTCCCAAGTCCTTTCCTGATTGCCTGACTTTGGCTTGGGGACCAGGGTGGAGGCTGCTGCTCTGAGAAATGCATTTGCTGTTCGGTTGCAAAACATCTCCAAGTGATTGATGAAGCAGCCCCAGGGAATAAGAAATAAGTCACCAGCACCTGAAATACAGCCACCTCTAGAAGAAAATATTTCTCCCTTTCAGGAAGCCCCAAGACACATGGATATTAATCAGAAGAGAATGAAAGAGGATCAGATTCCACTGCAATAGTAGGAAGAGTGGGCAAACAGAAGAGCCAAGGTCCTCGTAAGGAGACGAATAAACCGTGACCTTTGCTTTCCCCTTAGGCCTAATGCCCCTAGTACTTGATCCAGTCCCTCTCTGCAGGCCTAGCTCTTTCTCGGCAGATGCTGTCGCAGGTGGAACGGTCGCAGACACTGCTGGTTCAGGGCACACTGCTGGCTTGAGACAGAGCTGAGTCCAGAGCCGGCCCCTCAGGGAAGCCACGAGCCTTGTTCAGGCCAGATCACCAAACTCTGTGTCCCCATTTTGTGACCTTGTGATGACAAGGTCACCTCATTGGGCCTCTGATTCTTTTTGTATAAAAGGTAGAGATCAGGGCTTCCCTGGTGATTCAGCGGTAAAGAATCCACATGCCAATGCAGGTAACAAGGGTTTGATCCCTGATTCAGGAAGATCCCGCGTGCCCCGCCTAGAGCAACGATGCGCGTGTGCCACAGCTATGGAGCCTGTGCCCTGGACCCTGGGAACTGCAACTACTGAAGCCCTGTCCCCAGAGCCGCCTCAGTGAGAAGCCGTGCACTGCGCTTAGCGTAGCCCTGCTCACTGCAACTAGAGAGAAGCTTGTGAAGCAGCGAAGACGCAGAACAACCAAAAGGAAATAAAAGCTAGGGATCAGACTAGGCATGTATTGCCACACCTCTTTAGACTAAATACTACAAGACATCAATAATACGTAAAACAATTTCAAACACACCTTCTGCAAGTTTGGGGTCCCGAGATGATGACGAGTTTCGTCATTCACATTCCAGCTCTGTTACTTACTAGTGCTGTGACCTTGAACAAGTTGCTAATCTACCAAGCCTTAGTCTTCTCGTCCCTACCATAGGAATCTTAATAACACCTGCTTCACAGAGTGATTATAGGGAGTGACGCATGCACAGCACTTCCTAACGAAGACTTAGATAAGCACAGTAGTGGGTGACGAGGACTTGAGTTTCAGCCGTTCAGTCCTTCCCCCTCATTTGACTGCGTCCTTCTGTAGCTCCAAAGAAGCATGGAGAGACCTCAGGGGATCAGCCCAAAAACCACTGGATGGAGAGGTGAGTGTTTCCCAGACTTTCTGAGATCAGAGTCTCCAGAAGTCTGACCAGACACCCAGGGGACCAAACTGCAGGCGATATGTGCAAGTCCCCGGGCTCCGTGCTTCAGCTGCACACAGGGTTCTGCTTCCCTTCAAGGTCTCTAGGGGGACACTGGGGAGAAGGTGACGGCACCCCACTCCAGTACTCTTGCCTGGAAATTCCCATGGACGGAGGAGCCTGGTAGGCTGCAGTCCATGGGGTCACTAAGAGTCAGACATGACTGAGCGACTTCACTTTCACTTTTCACTTTCAGGCCTTGGAGAAGGAAATGGCAACCCACTCCAGTGTTCTTGCCTGGAGAATCCCAGGGACGGCGGAGCCTGGTGGGCTGCTGTCTATGGGGTCACACCGAGTCAGACACGACTGAAGCAACTTGGCAGCAGCAGCAGCAGCAGGGGGACACTGGAGGAGAACCCCGAGAGACCTTTCAGCTCTACTAGGCCAGGATTCCACCTCTTTCTCAGCCTCGATCAGAGTCAAGAGCCCCACTCAGATAATGCCTCTGGGCTCAAGGCCACTCCTTCCAGGCTGGTGCGGAATGGCCTGTGCCCAGGTCTGAGGTGCCTTCTGGAACAGCTGGGCTTGCCCTCTTGCTGACCTCCAGGACTCTGGCCTCTCACTCGAAACCCATGGCCCTTGCCCATCCATTCAGCCTCAGCTGACTTTCCTGGCCCTCATATGTGCCTGCCCAGAACCAAGGTCTCCATTTGATCTCCCCTTGGCCTGCCCTGCTCTGTTATTGCCAGCATCCTGGTGGGACAATTTCATGGGTGGAATCAGAAAGTGTTAGAGTAAGAAATCTCAAGAGATGCTATTTTCTGCCTAATCTGTTTTCTCCCCATGGGTCAATTTGGCTGCACTTTTATTTTGAAATAAAAGAACCTAGAAACAAATGAGCAAACACCTTATTATTGAGAACCATCTGCAGAAAATCCCACGGAGCAGCTCCAAGGTCAAAGCTTATCTGTTCTGCTTCATACACAAAACAGCCAGCAAGCAGGCAAGATGGGAAACTATAAGAAATTTGGGTAAAAGCAAGCATCTTCTTTTCAACTGAATGTAAGAGTCCGAGTTCTCTCTGCAACCCAAATCTTGAAACTAAGAACATTTATGTTTCTCCCAGAAATAACAATGATCCTATTGAGTTGGCCGGGGTGGGCAGGGAAAATCCACAGCAGCCCTGGGGCTCATGCTTGGCTCTTCCCCTTCTCTTTGATCCCAGATTCTTATTTTTTCAACAAGTGCCATCTGTTCTTTCTGCAACTTTCATGTTCAAGGAAAACAATTTCAGTTCTTGAAACTGTATATGTTCTGTCTTTCCTCCAGCCTGGTTCCCTCTTTCAGCACAGGTGAAGGTAAGGGAGGGTGTCAAAACTGAGCTTCTTTTAGTACCGTGTGGGACTAACTCCCACCAGAAAGGACAAGCCCTGTGACGCCAGGCTAATGAGCAGTGTTCTGTGTAGACAGACAGTACCGTAGCCTTTGCTCTGTGTGATGATGGAAACGTTCTGTATCTGCATTGCCCTCTACAGTGCTAGGCTGCCTTTCACCCTGTCATCCTCTCTTGATCTTCTCTTGCTCCACAGTCCTCCCAGGCACCTCCATCAGCTGAACCCTGAAATACAGATGACTTGGAGGTGCATTGATTAGGTTGTTACTGAGTGATAATGGACTCCTCTGTTACCAGCAGGCTGGGAGAAAGCAGGTTATATAGTCATAAACAGAAACACGGAAGTCTAAAATTAATCGTAAAATGTGATCCCAGCTCTCACAGAGGATGTCTCCCTGCTGAGGCAGTGTGCTCAGGCCCCAGCAGGCTCAGAGGCAGAAGGAAGTCAGGGGGGGAAGTAAACAGAGCACAGTACTTTTACAAAATGCTCACTTATTTGCAGAAAGAATAACTTTTCAAAGAGAAGAGGGAAAAAAAGAAGAAAACACCTGGGTGTCTTAGTAGCGGGCCAAGAAGGGACCCTGGAGGAACAGGCAGCGCCAGCAGCCCAGCTCCGGCCCCGCGCTCCTCCGAGGCGCAGCAGGGCCAGGCGGTCTGGCCCCACTGCCTCCTCCAAACACAGGATCCTCAACAAATACTCCTCAGCTGATTACCTAATTTTAAACTCTCACGCATTTACATTTTTCAAGGAAATTTGGCAAAGGAAACCAAGGACCTATTTTTGGTTTTGCTTTAGGTTACACTTTATTCTACGCAATTATGAGCCAATACAGTAAGACTATATAATTACATATGGGGTGGTTTTAGCAGCTTTACAGAAGATGAACTTCCTGGGACTGGTATTTATGTTCTGAGGCGGAAGACATCAAAAGGAGGTGTTAGTAACAGTTCACAGTTCTAGACAGTGTACCCTCAATGGATACCTTCTTTTCACCCATTTCCGAGTCCTTTTCCTGTGAGTGGGGCTGAGGGTGGGGGTGCCCAGGAGATGGAGGGCTGTTGACCCTAACCACGGCTGCAGTGGGCCTGCAACATGACTTTCCTTCAGGGCCTCTTGTACAGGGAGGGTGAGGTGAGCTAAGGAGCGGGGTCCGACCAAACCAGGACTGTGGGGCAACGTCAGAACAGGGAGGAAGGGCACTTTTGACTACCTGCCCCCTGGCTCTTCATCCCCTAAAATAAATGGTGCTTTTTGAAGTGGAAGCCATTTACAGGGAGAAGCTGTGTCCACAGGAAGCTGCCTGACCTGTGTTCTCCTCACCCCCTTTTTGTCTCTCGCCCAGCTCTAAATTTTAAAACTCTATTTTCACTCTATCCCACATATGGATAGTTTTATTTTACATGGTGTTTATAAATCCCATGTTATCATTAACTTCACTTATTAACATGTTTTAACTTCTCACCTCATGGCTTTTGGGTTTTATTTTAATCATCCATCACTTCATTTTTCATGTTTTTAATCCCCTGTTGGAGTTCAGCCATTTGTCTTATTTTAAATCTCATCTAGTTGGAGTGTCTCCTTTGGATTAAAGAAATCCTTAATATTATTTTGTTGGAATTGTAACTTTTCTTCCAATTTCTTAGACACAAACATTCTTAAATCTTATTTTTTGAACTTGAAGACTTTTATTTCTTTTACTTGTAAGCCTAATTTATTGGGTTGGCCAAAAAGTTCGTTCAGGTTTTTCTGTATGACTCTATGAACTTTTTAGACAACCCAGTAAATTTTATTTACTTTGAAATTTCCTTTATTTCTTTGAAATTTCAAAGTGCTTGTTTTTTAACCTATCTTGACATAACTTTATACTTAATATGTTTGCTTTTTAAACCCAACTTAATATTTTAGTCTTCCTTGTTTTTTAATTAAATCTTCAGCAGATCAAAGCCTTTCTATTATTATATACATGTGTATTTATGTATGTATGTATCTTCCATGATCTGTTTTTCAAAAGGTCAGAAGAAAGTGTAGTCCCAAGAGTATTAATAGTGGAGAGACCACACACACACAGACAGGTTAGAGATCGCCTTCCCTCCTGCTGGCTCTACAGGTTCCACTGTGTTCTCTTGACAGACAATCCTCCCCAGTTTGGGGTTGTTTGAAAAGACCCTCTCCTCAACCAGCTGTAGAGCTCTAAGATTAAAGTCCATCCTGTCCCAGGCAGTACATTCCATTGTACAGATGGAACCTGGCTCCTATGGGCCTCCATTTCTGCCTCTCCTATGCTTTGAGGATTGAGGGGGCCTGGCTACGATCTATGTGTCTGACTCCACACTTGCCCACTCCTGCACTGCCTTGGGGAACAGGCTGCCATTCTGAGGAGACTAGCAGAGATTAGGGTGCCCAGGATGCCTGGCTCAACTCTGAGAGCCCTTCTGGATCAATGAGATACCAACACTGTGTGATTTGACCCCAAATCTCCTTTGAATCCCCTTGGAAGAATCCCCCAGGGGCTCTGCTTTCCCAAGACAGGGTCTGCCCCACGCCTGCATACTCTGCAATCTACACTCCCGCCTGTCTGGGGACTCCCACCTTCCCTGGCAGAGACTGGCTGTCCCAGCTGCCCTTCTCTCCTGTCTACACCCACCATCACTGGTGTTGCCCCTTGAGAAGGCGTCACTGGCTCTGTTGCTGGTGAGCTACCCCAATGTGGACCACATGGTTCAGGGAGCCTATGAGCCCCTCAATTCTAGAAAGTGTCTAAGCACGAACTGTCACAGTTGGGAGGGATTCGGCCTGCCAGATCCGATGAGCCATCCTACCAAAAAGCCCAACCAAATTCCACGCTAAAAAGCTTGACCTACAGCCTAGCCATGAAATTAAAAGACACATACTCCTTGGAAGAAAAGTTATGACCAACCTAGACAGCATATTAAAAAGCAGAGGCATTACTTTGCCAACAAAAGTCTGTCTAGTCAAAGCTTTGGTTTTTCCAGTAGTCATGTATGGATGTGAGAGCTGGACTATAAAGAAAGCTGAGCACCAAAGGAATTGATGCTTTTCAACTGTGGTGTTGGAGAAGACTCTTGAGAGTCCCTTGGACAGCAAGGAGATCCAACCAGTCCATCCTAAAGGAAATCAGTCCTGATATTCATTGGAAGGACTGATAATGAAGCTGAAACTCCAATCATTTGGCCACCTGATGTGAAGAACTGACTCGTTGGAAGAGACCCTAATGCTGGGAAAGATTGAAGGCGGGAGGAGAAGGGGATGACAGAGGATGAGATGGTTGGATGGCATCACCAATGTGATGGACATGAGTTTGAATAAACCCTGGGAGTTGGTGATGGACAGGGA
>SJYX01024057.1:0-13029 GCA_006410675.1 Oreotragus oreotragus
ACAGAGTCGGACACGACTGAAGCGACTTAGCAGCAGCAGCAATGGCTAATAATGTCAAACATCTTTTGGGAAAAAAATTTTTTTAACTTTGCACTTATAGTAAGAAGATAAAGAAAGCTAACAATGGCAAGAGATAACATTTATTCTGGAAAAAAGGTGATGAAAGATGGACATTGAAGTGAAGAAATCGAGCTGTTTTCTTTATTAGAAAGTCAAACGAGAAATGGTAACACCATCATATTGGATTTATAAGGGTTTCAGTCTAGAGACACATTTGTGGATTTGTATCTCTTGACTTGTAGAGAAGGAATAGATTGTGTCTGTGACTTTGAGACAGATTAGCAATGACATTTGGATAAATTCTAAAAGCTGTGCTATTTTTATAACTGCGCTATATGAACCATTTCAGTAGAAATACCAGCTTTACAACTTCTCACCCAAAGATGATTCATCTTTCTTCAGCCATGTAGTACTAAAATGCAAACAGATGAAACTAGTATATCTGTGAAATAAGAAAAAAGAAGGTCTCTTCAAACATGATAGTTTGGCAATTAAAATTAACTCACATGGGAAACAATCTCCATTTCTCTTGCTAACCATGCTGGGAATCCCAGGGATGGGGGAGCCTGGTGGGCTGCCGTCTATGGGGTCACACAGAGTCGGACACGACTGAAGTGACTTAGCAGCAGCAGCAGCAACCATGCTGAGAAGGCTGCATCTCTGATACAACCTTTCCTTCACACAGTGCATGTGTCCAAGCTCTTCCTATTTTTAAGCAGTTTTCCAAGAGCAAAGAACAGGAAAGAAATCCTTCTAGTCCTGATTATTTTCCTCCTGCCCCATTCCTCTCCTTGGGTATGTTGCTGCTGCTGCTGCTAAGTTGCTTCAGTCGTGTCCGACTCTGTGTGACCCCATAGACGGCAGCCCACCAGGCTCCCCCGCCCCTGGGATTCTCCAGGCAAGAAGACTGGAGTGGGTTGCCATTTCCTTCTCCAATGCAGGAAAGTGAAAAGTGAAAATAAAGTCGCTCAGTCATGTCCGACCCTCAGCGACCCCATGGACTGCAGCCTTCCAGGCTCCTCCGTCCATGGGATTTTCCAGGCAAGAGTACTTTGCAGAGGTTAATACAGAATGAAAGCCAGCTTCTCCAGTGTGCAGTGTGATACACTGGTCAGCGTCCACTGACCCTGGGACTCATTGTGCAAGGCATATACCTGCAACCTACAAGTGCTGCATACACAACATACTACACTATACTCATGCAGCACTGTTTTACCGAAGCAATGGCTTTTTGTAACTCTCTGTTCTTTCTAGGTCCACTCTTTGTGAATTTTCAGTAGGCTAAGAATTAAGCTGTATATGATAGAGAGGCTGGGTAGTTTGTACCTTCTTATGTCTCTCTGGAGTCTAAAGTTTAAGCCAAATGAATAGACTTGGCAACAAATTTCTTTATTGATTAAAAAAATGACAACACTGTGGCTAGATGCTGGGGACACAGACACTCATCAGACCTGAGCCGTAGTGTGGGATGATAGACAGCTATGTTAACAATTAGAATGCAATGTGCCAGTATGGTAGGAAAAATATGCCTTCAGCTCAGTGCAGACACAGGAGAGAGGTACTTGTCACGCCTGAGATTTATATAATGGTGGTCCTATAGTCAAGAAGTTGTGACACATGAGAGAAAGTCACTAAATAGACTTTTTATTTGTAGCCAACCTGAATTTCCACCTCCGTGAATGAGCAGAGAGAAAGCACGCCTGTGCATTTTAGAAACATGTCCCATGGGCTTGAATTTACGATTATGAGCTCAGGTTTTAAGACTGTATTTCCTTCTTTATCCTCACTGTTTCTACCTGTCCCCGATGCAGGAGTATAGCAGTTTAATGACTATTCAAGAGCTATTTTAAAGTGCATTTAAAGGCAAAGCATTCAAAAGCAACATTCTTACCTCCAAAGGGAACATGATACTCTGACTCTCAGATTTCTTAGACACAGACTTCCTAGTCTCATGATTGTGGAAATAACTTAAATATGTAGCAGTCTAAATCTAAACATTTGGTTGGTTGTGGCACAGCTTTTGATCAGCCTTTTGTCCTAACGTCGGGGAGAGCCCCTTGTACATTATTGAAGGGCATGCTAAAACTACCTTCAGTCTTTAGTTCCATATGATGTCCATCCCTAAACCTGTCTTTAAATGTGTTCTTTCAAACTACCTCCTAACGAAGGGAGCGTTCATACTCCACCTCCACTGACCCTGGTCGAGTGGGCTGGTACCCTGACGCCATCAGGTAATTCCATCGGCAAGTGAGGAGAGCATCTCTCTCCCTTCCTCCCACTTCATGCCACGACAGCCAGGCTCGCAGTAAAACATGCATTTGATCCTCTCTTGACTCTGCTTGTTCATCTTCTTCTTCCTTATTGTAACTGTCACTTTCTACTTTATTTGGTAGCTGTTCACATATTATATTTTCTTTCTCCTTTAAGTCTGTAAGGTCCTTGAGGTGAGACCTGTGTACCTGATATACAATAAGTACTGAAAAAAATGTCTGATGTATTGAATACATTTGGAAACAGTTTATCTTTGTCTTCTTCACAAGATCATGTACATATAGATGTCAAAAATCCATGAAATATTTGAATAAGAAGGTTAAAGAATGAAAGGATTAATTTCTAAAGACCAGCTTTGGGGCCAGGCTGCATAAGTCACCTTTAATAGTTTTATTGTCGGGAAGTGCATTTATTCATATAAGACCCAAGTATGGAACTCTAAAACACCTTTTAAGTATTCTGTTATGCTCTGGGGATGTAAAGATGATGACGAAACTGTCCTAGCTCTCAAGAAGCTCAAGTGTTGCGGGTGCAGATTCATTCATGCTCTGCTTAGATGTTCAAAGTAATTGTGCGTGCATTGTGTGCTATTCGCTTCAGTCATGTCCGACTCTTTGTGACCCTATGGACTGTAGCCTGCCAGGCTCTTCTGTCCATGGGATTCTCCAGGTAAGAATACTGGAGTGGGTTGTTGTTATTCCTCCAGGAGATCTTCCCGACCCAGGGATCAAACTCGTGTCTCATATCTCCTGCATTGGCAGGTAAATTCTCTAATCTTCATAGTGAACCTTCTGTAAGTATCCTCCAGGTAGCTAAATACCAGTGGATGGAGGGAAAATTCTGGTTAGATGTAAAACTTGCCAATTTCTTCCAGTTTAAAAACTTGGTTTGGATATTTTCGTTGCTTTGGGGCAAATGCTCAGGCTTTTAGAATTCCTCTCTCCCTTATGCATTTCTGAGAAGGCTCCTGGTCTCTAGGGTGACCTTCGGCCTCTCGTTGGTCCTTTGACTGCGGTCCACCCTTGGGCAGTCGGCCGGCTGTTGAGTGTGCACTTGCTGGGTCAGATGTGGATCTGTGCCTCAGTCCTGTGCCTGGCCTTCTGCTGGCCTCCGTTGCTCTCTTCCCCATTCTTGAGCCTCCCCTGATTCTCTTTGATGCTGTGCACCTCCAGGTAACTGGCTGTGAATGTGTCTGGTCTCCAGCCATGGTGGTTCCTGCCCCATGGAACCCCTGTTCCACCCTACGTCAGCCAGCCTGCACCTCTTTGCAGAGCACTCTGACTTCTGGCAAAACAGGGGTTGAGAAGGGTCCTGGGGAGCCAGGGTTTTCTACCGATGACATTCTACCTCTGCTTATTCTTGATGTGGCCTCTTCAAGTTGATGTGGTGCTGCCCTAAAGGAAACTGATGCTTCGCTTTCAGCTTCCTTTCAAACTATCCAGCATTGTCCCTCCCCGCTGGGCCTTCTGTTTGGAGAGGGGCCCTCTGGGCACTGATGATTCAGCACCCTTCTCCTCTGTCAGTTTCTTTTCCTCTGGCCATGTCCATAGGTGGGAAGGGCAAGTGCTCCCTCCCTCATTCGCTCTAGCATGGACTTCATCTCACACCCTCCTTTTGGGACACCTGCCCTCCTGGCTCAGCCCTAAGAGAGGAAACAGCAACCTTCCACATTCTGGAGAAAACTCTGGTGGAGTTGGTAGTATGGATTCTTGATAGGTTGGAGGGAGATTATAGAATTTTGAACCCCTTCTCCTTCCACACACTTGACTCTCTAGACCCTTCCTTGCTAAAGGCATCAGGAGAATTTGTTTTGTGTTTAAAAGCTCGGCAGTGACCTCCTGCATGCTGTGGGCTCAGTCATGTCGGACTCTTTGCAACCCCATGGTCTGTAGCCTGCCAGGCTCCTCTGTCCATGGGATTTTCCAGGTAAGAATACTGGAGTGGCAATCAAAATAACGAAACTAATTTACAAAAAAAACAAAAGAATACTGGGGTGGGTAGCCATTCCCTACTCCAAGGGATCGTCCCAACCCAGGGATCAAACCCACGTCTCTTGTGTCTCCTGCACTGGCAGGAGGGTTCTTTACCACTGGGCCACCATTTACATCAGTGACCTCGCTGTTCTATAATCACCTGCTGTTGAATTCCTCATGGCTCAGTTTTATAGTTAGAAGGTGGATGGGGCATGATTTAAGAAGGAAAAGTAAATTTCCAAAACATTTTATCCTATTTTACTGGAAGTTCAGTTCAGTTCAGTTGCTCAGTCGTGTCCGTCTTTTTGCGACCCCATGAACCGCAGCACACCAGGCCTCCCTGTCCATCACCAGCTCCCGGAGTCCACCCAAACCCATGTCCATTGAGTCGGTGATGCCGTCCAACCATCTCATCCTCTGTCATCCCCTTCTCCTCCTGCCCTCAATCTTTCCCAGCATCAGGGTCTTTTCAAATGAGTCAGCTCTTCACATCAGTGGCCAAACTATTGGAGTTTCAGCTTCAACATCAGTCCTACCAATGAACACCCAGGACTAATCTCCTTTAGGATGGACTAGTTGGATCTCCTTGCAGTCCAAGGGACTCTCAAGAGTCTTCTCTAACACCACAGTTCAAAAGCATTTACTGGAAGAAAGATCTGTAAACAAATTACAGGAAAGGCAGCAAAATGGATCTATACAGAAAATACTGTGGGATCACAGAGGTGGAATGACTGAATCCCCCAGTTTTCAGAAAAGACTCTGGAGGACGCATTTCAGTGGGCTTTACTGACAACATGAATCTAACTGTAAAACTAGGCAACTTGACTCCCTGATGACTGTCAGCTCCCCTGGCTTATATAGAGGATTCTAAAATAGTGAAATGCCCTCACGTGTTTGCTCTGTCTCTCTCAACATGAGTCTCCCCTCTTATTTGGGGATCGAGGTTCCAGAGGGAGGGGATATATGTGTACTTACAACTATTGATGCTGTCGTGTGGTGGAAACCAACACAACATTGTGAAGCAATTTATCCTCCAATTCAAAATAAATTTTTTAAAATTTAAAAAACCAGTCTCCTGCTCCAGTTGTGGGTATGCAAATATAACATCCTATAGTCTATGTTTCTCTACCAGCTCTAAGGCAAAAATAATGCAACAAATAATAACACCTGATGTTGTCTGATCCTGCCATCATCTCCTAAGCTGACTCTAGCACCTTTCTCAGTGAAGTTCCTCTGTCGTTCCTACATATAGACCTGTCTCTGCTCTTCTGACATTCTCAGACTTGTCTGAGATCTATGTGACAGCCAGTCAGCCAATCAATGATGCACCTGCTTTAGCAACACCTCCAAAATATAGTAGATGCTCATTAAATGCCAGCTCCGTTTACTTCCATATTTTTCACTTCACATATTCTGTCCATTGATCCAGTTTAAGGGGAAAAAAAAGTTAAAAAGAGACACATTGCCTAAACCACTCCATCCTCTCTTACACTCTCACTCTTGTACAGCAAATTTAAGAAGAGCAATGAAAAAATTCACAGTTGCATGCAAAGCAATCTAGGGGAAAGAACCTGCTTGAGACACAAGGAGAAGTTTGTGGAAATCCACATTCCAGTTAGCTTTGCCACTGACTGATGACTATGTTACCTCAGATGGGACCATTTGCCAGTCAGTAGAGGTGAAATCTCATGAAGATTAATGAGATTGCTGCTAGGTACAAACAAAATTCTCCTAACCCGCTCTGTTTGAGAGTGAAAATATCAAGGGAAGTTGTACAAGAAAATATGGTAATATCCTATTTGGAATGTTTTCACAGTACCAGAGGATAAACAAATCTTAAAGCCCTGGAATGCTGTTGCCTGACATGTAAAATCAAGAAAAATTTCTCCTATGGTACAATGGTACCCGTTTTCAGCAGTGAACATGTTCCTGAAGTAATAACCTCCAAATAACTTTCTATGAATAATTTATATTTTTAACATACTTGGAAATGTACTGAGTATTTCTTATAAATTGAAAAATCATTTTGTGCTATGAATAATAACTCATATTTGTTTCCTTAGGTGTTCTTTCCATATACCAAGTTTGTGAAATGTGAAACACCCCTATAGTCCAATATTGCTGTTGGTCCCTTAGTCGTGTGCCAACTCTTTGTGACCCCATGGACTATAGCCCACCAGGCTCTTCTGTCCATGGGGGTTTTAAGGCGAGAATATTTGAGTGTGTTGCCATTTCCTTCTCCAGATCTCCCCTGTCCAGGGACTGAACCCACGTCTTCTGCATTGGCAAGCAAATCCTTTACCACTGAGCCACCAGGGAAGCCCAATAGTCCAGTATTACACCACACACAAATATTCACATTTTTCAGAGCTGGTGGCCAGATTGCCCAGCCTGGCATATTTGGTGGATGAGGATGAATAGGGCAGGTGAGAAGATACAGGAGGTCCAGCCTTGGGTGCCCTCAAAGCTGCTTTATGCTCTGTGGTTCATCTGCTAACCACTATCACTGGAGGCCTGAGACATTCTGAACGTGAATGGTGTCTACAGAATACACCTGGTAGAACTGTGGGCAAATGATTGTACAAATGGGCAGTTTTTTATGTGTGTGTGTGTAAACACAGAGAAAGACAGAAACCAAGGTAGAGACAGAAAGGAAGTTTAGCACTGTACACAAGTTTTCTAATGGCAAAATAAATAAAATTTTAAAACTCAAATTTTTCTTACTTCTGAAATTTATGACTTATAAACCTTGATACAAGCTAATTTTAAATTTTCTAAAGTCAGAACGTTCCAATTAGTCATGCTTTAAGATCTTGCCAGTTAGGGTATGTTCATTGGCTGAATGTATTCATTTGGCCTTTTAAGTGATTTTTATAGATAAGAAATTTTTTCATAAGAATTTAGAATCATAGTTCTAAGTCATCTTTCCCAACTTTCTTGAAGCAAAATTCTATAAATAACATCACTGATAATTTTCTCATATGTGGATCCTGAAATTTTAAAGATCATTAGTAAGATGAAAGAGAAAGTCAGTGATTTCATGGGTTGGGGCACAAGACTTGAGGATTTTTTTTAAACCAATGATCTAGTTTTGGATCATTTTAAAGCACGATACTATAGCCTATAAAGGATTTAATTAGAGAACACAATATGAAAGATAATAGACTTAAAATGAGCTAGTGTGTAACAAATAGCTTCCATAATTAGGCAACATAACATGAGAGTTAAGAGTAAGCAAACTCCAAATAGTTTCATTGGAAACATCTGTTTATATAAAAATTCTCTTTACTTTTCAAATAAAACTGTCCTCAACATAATGATATTTTACTATACACAGTGTAAACAAAGTTGTCTATTAAATAGAAAAACTTAATACATTCAAATCAATATTCAAAGTGCTTACCTTTTATTATTATATGCTTATTCTGATGTGACTGTCAGTTTTCAAAATATGTTATAATTTCTGTTTTAAAATCTTCAGAACCAATCTTGAGTTATGCAGGTTTCTTTATAATTTATCCTCCTTTTGGGTCTAGAAAGTATTATCTAGCTTAATCTAGCATTTTGCTTCTTTCCAAAAAATAAATCTTGATCTCAAAGAATGAGCAGTTGCTTCCATTAAGGATATGCCAGTGAGTGCTCTGAAGGCAATTTCAAGGAGTTCAAACAAGTTCTTGAGCAACAAGAATTTCATAAAATACACCCATGACCTTCAAAGTGACTTACCATAAATGACAACCATGTTCAGATGAATGAATTCCAGTGTGTTAAAGAAGATTAGGTATGTAAACAACTGCACACCCTCCTCAATAAGCAGCGATTTTCTTTTCCTTAAAAAAAATCCTCATTATTTTCAAAACACACTTTTCATCATGCATGAACATAGCTGGTATAGTGGCAGAATAAAGGACCCACAAAGATATTGATGTTCTAATCCCTGTAATACATAAATACATTACAATATGTTACACTGTTTTAACACAAAGGGGACTCTGCAGGTGTGATTAAGTTAATGAAGTTAAGATGATGTGGTTATTATTACAAATTATCTGAGTGGCCCCATCGTAATCACAGAAGTTCTTTGAAGAAAGAAGCAGAGGTCAGGGATGCGAGGAGTTGTGACAATGGAATCAAAAGTCAAAGAGTGAGAGAGATTTGAAGATACTACACTCTTAGCTTTGCAGATGGAGGAAGGAGACCCAAACCGGGGAATGCAGGCAGCCACCAGAAGCCAGGACTGGAGAAAAGGCAGGGAAGGGATGTCTGCTCCAATGTCTACAGAGAGAACACCGGGCAGGCACTGTCTTTGTTTTAGTGTTTCTGATCTCCAGAACTATGTTGTTCAGTCTCCAAGTCATGTTGAACTCTTTGTGACCCCATGGACCGCAGCACGCCAGGCTCCCCTGTCCTCCACTGTCTTCCAAAGTTTGCTCAAAGTCATGCCTGTTGAGCTGGTGATGCTGTCCGACCATCTTGTCCTCTGTCGCTCCCCTTCTTCCCCTGCCCTCAATCTTTCCCAACATCAGGGTCTTTTCCAGTGAGTCAGCTCTTTGACCAAGTGGTCAAAGATTGGAGCCTTAGCTTCACCATTAGTCCTTCCAGTGAATATTCAGGGTTAATTTCCTTGAGGATTGACTGGTTTGATCTGGCAGTCCAAGGGACTCCCCACAGCACCACAGTTCAAAGGCATCAATTCTTTGGTGCTCAGCCTTCCTCATGGTCCAACTCTCACATCCGTACTGCTAGAGAAACCAGTGGTCATATAGCTTTGACTATATGGACCTTTGTCAGAAAAGTAATGTCTCTGCTTTTTAATATGCTGTCTAGGTTTGTCATAACTTTCCTTCCAAGGAGCAAGCGTCTTTTAATTTCATGACTGCAGTCACGGTCCTCAGTGATTTTGGAGCCCAAGAAAATAAAATCTGTCACTGTTTCCACATTTTCTGCTTCTATTTGAAATGAAGTGATGGGATCAGATGCCATGATCTTAGTTTTTTGAATGTTGAGTTTCAGGCCAGCTTTTTCCTCCTTCACCTTCAAGAGACTCTTTAGTTCCTTTTCACTTTCTAGCATTAGAGGGATATCATCACCAGAACTGAAAGATAATGAATTTGTATTGTTTTAAGCCACTACGTGTATGGTCATTTGTTACAGCAGCAACAGGAAACAAATACAGTTGGAGATAATATTTAATTCCTCCCCCACTCCCACTCCCAAGCATATTTGAAGGCGTTGAACTTTGCAGGGCTTTCTCCAAAAGGAACCTGAGCATGGAAGCCGAAGCAGGCTTCTCTTGCCCATCTGTGTTGGCATTTTCATCCTTTGAGAAAAGAGTGCTTCCAATGCCACCTAGATGGGCTCCTTAGAGGAGCACTTCGGTGCTGTCTGCCAAAAGTAGACGCACCTGAGCATATTCCCCTGCTTGCTTTTAGAGAACTTCTCATTTTGACTCAATCACTGTACAATATTTACCTGTAATAATGGTTAGAGTGAGAACATGGCCTTGCCCTTAAAGGAAAAGCGTGCATAGCCTGCTTCCTTTGGCAATGCATTTGGAGGGATGTGTTTGTTCGTAAATCATGAGTCAGTAAAATCCTGTGAGCCACTTTCAGACTGAAGGGTGCAGTCTTAAAGCTGTCAGACTTTTAAAGACTCAGACAATGAGAATTCATAAAAACACCAACATATGAGAAAATAGCAGGATTTATTTTTGTCCCTTTTCTTCCTGTCTTCCCTCTTGTTTCTATCTTCGAGGCTAGGGCCGTTTCCAATTCAAGAGCCCTTGAACCAGAAGACAGAGTGTGAGTGTGCATTTTCTGGGGCCATCAAGTTAGGGGGCTCCGTGACCAGATTAGGAGTTGAGACACCATCTGGGCCAGAGAATGATGAGGCAACTAGCAACTGCACAGGACGCTCAGCTGCAGCTCCTCTTGACTGAAATCAGGTCAAATCGCAGCTTTAGACAGTACCCTTTACCTCAGCGGCAACAAATCTCCCCTAAGTGGCTCAGATAAATCAAAATTATTCACTCACAATTTATTCATTCATTCAACATTTACTATCTGCAAATGGAGTAAGCACCTCTGGACTTTGCTTAGGGGTCAGTGAGTTCTTCCCTAACCACTGGTTAAAAATTGCAGTACCCTGCCCCATTCAACACTCCCTCTCCTGTTTTCTTTTTCTCCATAGTTCTTATTATCGACATACAATATATATTCCTTGTTTGCCTCTTCTTAAGCAAGATTACAAACCCCCATGGGGGGAGATTTTCTTTATTACCTAGATTTTTTATTTCCCAGTATAGCAGCTGGCATCTGGAAGATGCTCCATAAATATTTTGAAAGGAATTAACAAACTACTTAAGGGACCCTCCTGTATACTAAGCACCATCCCAGCTGCAGGAGGTAACTGAGTGCAAGGGAGGAGGTGTTTGTGTTTTAGCATGGTAAGTACAATTTGATAACACAGAAATCAGTGGGAGACCCTGATGTGCTGCGCTAAGTCTTTTCAGTCGTGTCCGACTCTTGGCGACCCCATGGACTGGAGCCCACCAGGCTCCTCTGTCCATGGGATTCTCCAGACGAGAATACTGGAGTGGGTTGCCATTTCTTTCTCCGGGAGACCCTGAAGGGGGTGTCTAATCTCTACTTAGGAAATCAGAGAGAGCTTCCTGGAGGAAGTGTTGTCTGAGCTCTGAAAGAAGACGGAGTGAGCCAAGGAGAGATAGACACGAGAAGGCCATAGCATGTTAAGGAACTAAAAATGGCTTAGTTGGAAGGCATTTTGAAGAAAGACGTAGTCAAAGAAGAGAATGAAGGGGTAACTGGTGACAAATCACAAAGGGACTTGTAAGCCACATCGGAGAGTTTGGGCGTTACCTTGGATGTTGCTAGTGTAGGAATGGCATGACAAGATGTGCAGTTTAGAAAGAGCCACATGTCCTAACGAGGAAGGGGCAGACAGGTCAGGACAAGAGATTCTAGAGATGTCTAGGCGGCTAAACAGACAGGATTTGGTGATACATTTAATGTGTGGGTAGAAAATAAGGATCAATCTGTTTTAGTCACTCAAATATTTTGCAAATATTTATTGAGCCTATATTATAAGCATGGGGCTTCCCAGGCAGCACTAGTAGTAAAGAACCCAACTGCCAATGCAAGAAATGTAAGAGACCCGGATTCGATCCCTGGGTTGGGAAGATCCCCTGAAGGAAGGCGTGGCAACCCACTCCAGCATTCTTGCCTGGAGAATCCCATCGACAGAGGAGGCTGGTGGGGTACAGTCCATAATGTCGCCAAGAGACATGGGTGAACCAACTTAGCCCAGCACAGCACATATTAGATACACTTTTCCATGATGCTAGACATGTAGCATGAGGAAGACAGGCCTCTTACCCGCATGATGCTTCCCTGCCAAGCCACACTCAATTTTTATTCTGTCTCTCCCACTAGAACGCAGGGGAGTGAGATATGTGAAGATATGGGGGGGAGAGTACAAGGGTGAGAGCCCTAAGCATGCATGTTTAAGAAATGGAAGGAGTGAATGGGGTTAATAATAGGGAGAGATGACACTGAGAAGGAGGGAGGGGCCAGATGCTAGGACTGTGTGAGTCAAGGAAAGGAGTTTGACTTTGTTCTGAGGAAAATCATTAGTTTGTTCAGAGCAGGGGACTGACATGAACTAATTTGTATTTTGAGATTGCTGTGGTTATGGCTGCTCACGGAAGATTGATTACATAGGAGGGAGAGTCGATCTGATCAGACAATCAGGAGGCCACAGCTGAAAGCTGATGGTGGGGGCAGGGGAAATCCCCTGGTCCAGGGGTTGACACTGAGCTTCCACTGCAGGATATATGGGTTCAGTCTCTGGTCTGGGAACTAAGATCCTCCATGTCAAGCAGGTGGCCAAAAAAAAAAAAAAAAAAAGAAGTTGGTGGGTAATGGGGACTTGAAGCCAACTGCCAACTGTGGAAGTGATTAGGGATAGTCGGGTGCATTGATGAGACAAAGCCATCAGGATTTTCTAAACGTTTAGATGGAGGAATGGGGAAAGTTTGGGAGAAAAGGAGGCATCATGGGGANAAAAAAAAAAAAAAAAAAGGAAGTTGGTGGGTAATGGGGACTTGAAGCCAACTGCCAACTGTGGAAGTGATTAGGGATAGTCGGGTGCATTGATGAGACAAAGCCATCAGGATTTTCTAAACGTTTAGATGGAGGAATGGGGAAAGTTTGGGAGAAAAGGAGGCATCATGGGGAAAGTCTGAGAGAACAGGAAAAGTTAAGAATATGCTTTAACTGACGGCCTGAGCTGCTAGTTGTGTCATGTGATGAGATGAACAAGACTGGAGACTAGCTGATGTGGATCAGAAAGTCAAGGGTTCTGTCTGGCTGTGCAGGTCTGAGCTTCCTGTGAGCATCCAAGCAGAGTTCAGTAGAGACAACTGGGTTTACGTCTCTGGTTCAGGAGAGAGGTGGGATTGGAATTATGGATCTGAAGTCACTTCCTATAGAAGGTGCTGAAAGTCATGGTCCAATTAGATCACCAGTGGAGTGAGTATAAATGGAAGAAAGCAGGCCGGAAAGGGACCAATGTGCTAAGAGGAGAATCCGGAAGCAAGCCAAGACTGTTTTCTCCAGAGGGAAGGAGCGACCCCCTAAGCACCAGACATGCTAAGTTCCTAGTGGTTCCACTCACCGAGGGAAGACTCAGGTGAGCGAGGAGCAGG
>SJYX01024058.1:0-13284 GCA_006410675.1 Oreotragus oreotragus
GTTGGAGAAGACTCTTGAGAGTCCCTCAGACTGCAAGGAGATCCAATCAGTCCATCCTAAAGGAAATCAACCTTGAATATTCACTGGAAGGACTGATGTTGAAGCTCCAATACTCTGGCCACCTGATGTAAAGAGCCAATTCATTGGAAAAGACTCAGATGCTGGGCAAGATTGAGGGCAGGAGGAGAAGCGGAACATGGAGGATGGGATGGTTGGATGGCATTGCCAGCTCAATGGACATGAGTTTGGGCAAGCTCTGGGAGACAGTGAAGGTCAGGGAAGCCTGGCGTGCTGCAGTCCATGGGGTCGCGAAGAGTCAGACATGGCTTAGCAACTGAACAACAACAGCAAAGGTACTAAGCAGAAGGTCAACCTACGATGTGCTGTTTCCATTCACATTTTACAGGTGAAGAAGTAGAACAGCAGAGACATGAAGCTACTTCCTAAGGAACGCAGGAACTCCTGGTGGAGAAAAGGCTGACTTCAAAAGCGGCTCATTCCACTGCTGTGCCACACAGGAAGCAAGAGACTGCATTTCATGTCTCCTTCATACCCACCTCAGAGCCTGGATCCCAGGTAAGTGCTTAGGGCAGGGGTCCCCAACCTTTTCAGCGCGTGGGACTGGTTTCAAGGAAGATAAATTTTCCACGGAACAGGAAGGGTGAGGGATGGTTTCAGGATGATTCAAGTGCATTACTTTTATTGTGCACTTTATTTCTATTATTATAACATCAGTTCCACCTCAGATCATCAGGCATTATATCCTGGAGTATATCCTGGGACTGCTGGTTTAGGGGACTCTATGAATGAGTGATCAAATGAGCTCATGTTTGTAAACGCGAGGTGTGTGTTAATACTACCATGGGGTACGACCTGCCCCTTACCTAGAATTCCCAGAGCCCTGGTAACCAGGGGTCCCCTGAATGCAGTCAGTCATCCCCTCCTCCTTCCTCTGTGTAAATGCCCCTCCGGTGCCCAGACAGAAGAAGGAACTCCATCAAGGGCCCGGGTCCCAGCGTCCTTGCTTACAGCTCCCCTGGTCGTCGCTGTTCTCGCCCCCGGCTGCCCTTTTAGCAGGAGAGCAAGGCAGGGAAAGGTGAGCTTGCTGCCAGAGGGAAGCAAAGTGCAGGAAAAGGTCAGGCAGGCAGGGACCCCTTTTTGTGGAATGCTGTGGGATGCAGGCCAGCCCTGAACCCTTCTCAGGGAGAGAGGGAGAGGGCGGGGCCTCGGAGGGACAGGAAGTGGGGCTGGGGTGACAGTTCTCACCATCAGGCAGAAGCCCCACTTGGCTGCAAAGTTCACTGCTGAGTCCTGCCCCAGGGCCACAGGTGGCAGGCCTTGCACCGAGGCCACAGAAGCAGAGCCCAGAACCAAGGTCACCTTCGAAGCTGACTGACCGCTTTTGTGCCCAAAGCCCCTGATCACCGCTAACCAGCTTCCTAACTCCCAGTTAAGCAACGACGCCTGCTTTAGTGAACACCCTGTAGTGTGCGCATGCGCGCGCCCAAGTCACTTCGGTCGTGTCTGACTCTGTGCGACCCCTCGGACTGTAGCCCGCCAGGGTCCTCTGTCCATGGGATTCTCCAGGCAAGAACACTGGAGTGGGTTGCTGTGCCCTCCTCCAGGGGGTCTTCCCGACCCAGGGACTGAAGCTGCGTCTCTTACATCTCCTGCATTGGCAGGCAGGTTCCTTACCGCTGGNGGACTGTAGCCCGCCAGGGTCCTCTGTCCATGGGATTCTCCAGGCAAGAACACTGGAGTGGGTTGCTGTGCCCTCCTCCAGGGGGTCTTCCCGACCCAGGGACTGAAGCTGCGTCTCTTACATCTCCTGCATTGGCAGGCAGGTTCCTTACCGCTGGTGCCACCTGGGAAGCCCAATAGTCCCCCAACCAATCACCTTCCTGCAGGAATTGTCTTTGTCCTGAGGCTATAAAAATGAGCTATTAATTCACAAAAACGGTCGGCTCTCCCTGATCGGTCTGGAGGTCAGCCCCCTGCATTCGCAGTGCCCATCTTATCTCTGCTCTTTGTTCTTAATAAACTCCCTCCCTTCTGAAATGCTCTGTGTCTGGAAATTCCCTTCCAACTAGCGCTCAGACTGCCTCAACAGTCATATGACAGGTCCTGCCAGACTGGGCTATGGGGAGTCATGGATGCTGCCCAACCTGTACCCCAGCTTCAGCACAGACAGGCCCCCCTCCTCAGAAATGCCAGGGAAAGCCAACCCCTATGGTATCACGGGCCAAGGGTGCACCTCTGGGGCTTCCGAGGCAGAGCAGTGGGCTTGGGGGTCTCAGTGCTCTTGACCTTGCTCCCTCCTTTGCCTGTAGGGAGAGGTGCTATGGCCACATGGCCCCACTCAGCCCAGGATGCTAACTTTTTCTTCCTGGATGAGGTCAGCCACTGGAGGAGGTGGAGGCAGCCCAGCTGGACCACGTCTGGGGTTAGCACAGCTCAGTCTGGGCTGGAGGTGAAGGTGGGGGAGCCGGATGCTGGTCCTAGACTGCCATCTTTTCCCCCTGACTGGTGTCTGGGCTTTTCCGAGTAGTTTTCCAAAATGAAAATACTCCCTCCCTACTCCATCCTACAGATGGATTAGATGATTACAAATACGCATCTACTATTATTTTTGACAGTGATTTTTTCACTTGAGCGGCCAAGTATTTCCAGAGCTTCCCCTGCTCCCACCCAAATAAGAGCTGCCTTTTCAGGCCCTCAGATTCCAGTGCTCTGCTGGGTGACCTCACTGAGTGCCCCCAACTGCCCTCACTCACACTAGGAGATTCTCATGCCATTTAGGGCCTGCTTTTGAGGCACAAGGGGTTCACTAACACTCATTCTGCAAGAATTTTGTCACCTGGGAAACTTTCTGGAACAGAATGAGATGTAAATCGCATGTGTGTGTATGCAAGCATATATGTGTGTGCATGAACTGTGCATGCAAGCATGTATGTATATGGGTGTGTGCTCATGAATGTGTATGCATGCATATACACGTATGTGTGTGTGTATATGCGTATGTGGTGTGTCTGTCTGCCTTGCACAGGTTATTTGAAAACTTGGAGTTAGTGGCTCAGGTCTTCCTTCTGGGTGGATTTCCTTCATGTTTGGAGTTTTGTCATCACTGTGGGGCAGCCTGTGGGAAGGGCCTGGGCAGCCAAGGCAGTGGACAGTGGTGGGATCTCCAGGGAGGGCCCTGTGTGTGGGGGTGGGGGGCAGCCCATGAGTGTCTCTCTGGATGGCAGCAGGAAGGGGGCTACCGAAGGCTTGCCCAGAGCCTCAGCATCACTCTGCAGCCAAGTCCTGCTCCCCTAAAGGGGATGCCCTCTGTGTGAGCATGGGCAGTGCTCTCAGGAACAAGCCCATGGGGGCGTCTGCAGGGGTGACCTGGGTTCCGGGAGCCCTCCCTGCCAGGCCCCCCTCTCCCCAGCACTCTGTCCACCTCTCAGCATTGCCGTGGTCCCCCTGTAGCTCTGTCCTCACCAAGATGGTTAGCAAGGCAGGGAGTGCATACCCTCCACTGCTTAGCTTTCTTGGGATCTGCCCAGCAGTTCCACCAGCTCTTGGGGGTTCTAGAGATTTCCTAGCTAATCTATCACTGCAGAACAATGGAGTGATTCAGTCTGGAGTGATTCAATGAACAACTGGGTGAAATCTCAGAGTTTCAGGACTACTGGGGGAGAGCAGTTATTCATGAGCCAGAAGTGATTCAAACGTGAGTTGGGGAGAGCCTTCTGCTGTGCTTTTTCTTCCTCTTTAATCCCTGAGATGGAGCTCAGCTGCACCCTCCTTCTCATTCTGGTCTGTATTCATTTCTGTCTGCTCTCAGTCTGGTAATTTGCAGCCCTGTAACTCTGAGAGGGCTGATGAATGGGCTCAAGCCAATCCACCTTCAAACACACTCCCAGACCCAAGCAAGGAGCAGGGAGAGTCCCAGAAGAACAAGGCTCACTTACTGGGCACCTACTATAAACCAGACCCCAAAGAGGAAATGTTTATTAATTCACAAATGTAGTTAGAAATGGACACTGAACAACAGACTGGCTCCAAATCAGGAAAGGAGGACGTCAAGGCTGTATACTGTCACCCTGCTTATTTAATTTCTATGCAGAGTACATCATGAGAAATGCCAGGCTGGATGAAGCACAAGCTGGAATCAAGATTGCTGGGAGAAATATCAATAACCTCAGATATGCAGATGACATCACCCTTATGGCAGAAAGTGAAGAAGAACTAAAGAGGCTCTTGATGAAAGTGAAAGAGGAGTTAAAAAGGTGTCTTATATCTCAACATTCAGAAAACTAAGATCATGGCATCCAATCCCATCACTTTATGGTAAATAGGGAAACAATGGAAACAGTGAGGGACTTTATTTTGGGGGGCTCCAAAATCACTGCAGATGGTGATTGCAGCCATGAAATTAAAAGATGCTTGTCCCTTGGAAGAAAAGCTATGACCAACCTAGACAGCTTCTTAAAAAGCAGAGACATTACTTTGCTGACAAAGGTCTGTCTAGTCAAAGCTATGGTTTTTCCAGTAGTCATGTATGGATGTGAGAGTTGGACTATAAAGAAAGCTGAGAACCAAGGAATTGATGCTTTTGAACTGTGGTGTTGGATAAGACTCTTGAGAATCCCTTGGACAGCAAGGAGATCCAACCAGTCCATCCTAAAGGAAATCAGTCCTGAATATTCATTGGAAGGACTGATTCTGAAGCTGAAACTCCAATACTTTGGTCACCTGATGCAAAGAACTGACTCATTGGAAAATACCCTGATGCTGGGAAAGATTGAAGGTGGGAGGAGAAGAGGATGACAGAGGATGAGATGGTTAGATGGCATCACTGACTCAATGGAGATGAGTCTGAGCAAACTATTGGAGTTGGTGATGGACAGGGAGGCCTGGCATGCTGCAGTCCATGGAGCTGCAAAGAGTCAGACATGACTGAGCAACTGAACCGAAATACATTTAAATGAGTAAAATGCATCCTTGAGTACTGTGGGTACCAAAATGTGCAGACCAGTGCCTGAGGGAACTTAGATCCAACACCTTTCAGAGGCTCCTCTCGGCACGGACTCCGTGCTGTGTTAGGCAAGCAGAGTGCCCAGTGCTGGTTGGAGCCAGTAATGGGCCTGCTGAGCTCATGGAGCCACTGCGTCTATACCCCTCCTCCTCACCTGTCAAGGTTCTGGTTTCTAGATCCAGGGACGCCGGCCACCTGGCTTACTGTGGAAAGTGGAGCCCTGGGCTCCCTTGTGCGCCATCTGGTCAGGGGCACGGAACCCACAGCAGGCAAGATGCCAATCGCTACTCATATGCTGTATAACGAGTAAAGTGACAAGCCTGCCCACAGGCCAGGCACGTGTCCTGCCAAGCCCTGGATATGGGTGATGGAGGCAGGGTGACAAAGGTGACATCTCCAAGGAAGCATGCACACAATCAGAGACAGTGACGTACACCAAGGCTGGGGGAGGGCTTTGGGAGGTCAGGGAGTCCAGCCCCCTGCCTCAGGGCAGCAGGAAGGCTACACCAGCCTTGCCGCACGACACGCATCTGCTTCCTGGAAAGCAGATGGACGGCAAACCAGCTCTTTTTAGAACCTGTTCCAGGGCTGTGGCTTCAGTCTTTCTCTTCTTTTGAAACTCAGCCCCTGAGAAGGCAGGTGATGTGCTTGGTAAGTGAGGCTGGGGCAGAAAGTTTCACCCCCTTCCTCCTGACCCCAAGACCCTCCACTGCTGCCCAGACTGTTGATAAACAATACCTGAACACCTCAATGTGCTGTTGTGCTGCTGAGCTCAGTCGCTCAGTTGTGTCTGGCTCTTTGCAACCCCATGGACTGTAGCCCACCAGGTTCTTCTGTTCATGGGATTTCCCAGGTAAGAATACTGGAGTAGTTGCCATTTCTTTCTCCAGCAGATCTTCCCGACCCAGGGGTCAAACCTGAATCTCCTGGCAGGTGGTTCCTTTACCACTGTGCCACCTGGGAAGCCCTAGTGGATTGAATAGCGTCTCCCAAATAGATCTGTTCAGATCCTAACTTGGGGACCAGGGAGGCAAATGTGACCTTGTTTGGAAACAAGGTCACTGTTGATTTCATTAAGGACCTCAGGCTGAGGTCACCCCAGATTTAGGGAGGGATCTGTATCCAAGGGGCTTCCCTGGCAACTCAACTGGTGAAGAATCTGCCTGCAATGTGGAACACCCAGGTTCAGTCCCTGAGATGGGAAGATCCCCTGGAGTAGGAAATGGCAACTCCTCCAATATTCTTGCCTGGAGAATTCCATGGATAACAGGTGTCTTTATAAGAGAAAGAGAGAGGGACACAGACCCAGAGGGGAAGGCCATGTGAAGATGGAGGGATGCCAAGTAATACCAAGGACTGCAGGACCACCGGGCTAGGGGGAGCCGTGAACAGACACTCTAGCAGAATGTCTGGAAAGAATGGACCCTGCAGACACCTCCTTTTCAGACTTCAGGTCTCCAGAGCTGTAAGGGAACACATTCCCGCGGTTTTCCATCTCCAAGTTTGTGCTTCTTCATTACAGCAGCCCTAGAAACTCATACCACTGAGGACCTCCATCGTACCTGGCTCTGATGGGGCTTGTGATGGGGGCTTGGGATAAATGTCTCCCAGACGGCAAGCATCCTAAGTGGACTGAACAGTGGAACACATCTGCCTGTTCTCCTCTTCCATGGGGCCACCCAGGGCAGTAGAGCCGCACTCTGAAGGGCAGGCATCCAGCAACATGCCTTCAGCGTCATCTGAAGGCCACCTCCAACCCCCCAGAGGGAACAGACTGATCACATGGGTTAAGGGATTCATCTCAGCCTTCTGGTTGCATTTAACTCATTGAGTCAGAGGAAGAAAACTCAAGGAATGAAACCTGTTTCCTCTTTAACTCTATGGCCACATCAGAGCTTTAGATCTACTGATGCTAAAGAGTGGAAAGGGCTCTTGAATTATATCTGCAGGACTTGATCACAGTTTCCCAGTCTATGGAATAATACCCCCACCTCCCAGGGACCCAGGGACACTATATGGATCAGGCGTGTGTGCGTGGGGGCCGGGGAGGGGGGTGTGTATTCCTGCTAGTAGGGGAATCCTGGATGGCTCACAACTAGATAGCTCACTCAAAGATGACTGCATTTAATCAGAAATGATGAAGCTCAAGTCCAGTTTGACCCCTTCCCATCTGTGTCACTATGTACAAGTCACATCCTTTCCCTGGGCCTGCGTTTCCTCAACTACAAATCTTGGAATAATACTATGTATCTTTCAGAGTTAGAATAAAAATGAGAAATGAGAAGTGACATGAGCCTTCAACACTGCCTGGCACACAACAGATCTTCAGTTATATTACACATGATTCTTAACCATTATTAACAGCCGGGATGGAGCTCCAGTTCTGGAATTCTGCTATCAGCTGGGTCAAGGAACTTCTTCATTCTGCAACCCAGGGGCCCCATCTATCCACTAAAAAGGGGCTAGGAAAGCTCTGAGGACCCATACAGCCTCTGACAACCAGTGATTCCTATGTAAGATGGCCAAGGAGGTCCTACAGGAAAACTCACACCAAGACACAGCAAATACTTTTGTCAGTCAACATCTGAATACTGCTCATTTGCCTTCTTCCCTGCTCTCTGAAGACCAGAGACAGTCAGGCTCAAGAAGGAGATGCAGGCTGGGCTCTGCATGCCCTGAGGAGGGGGAGCCCAAGGGAGACTCGTCTCTCTGGGACTCAGGGTCACGTGGATGGAATTAGGTATATGTCTGCAGAGGCTTTTATCACCTCCAGAGAGACAGGTATATCAGTCCCTGAGAGTCACCTCAATATTCTTCACCCCCCCAAACTTATTTTTGTTTGAAGAATTGCCTTGCAACACTGCTTTGGCCTCTGCTGTCCATCAGCATGAGTCACCCATAGGAATACACCTGCCCCTTCCCTCTTGAACGTCCCATCCCTCTAAGTTGTTGCAGAGCCCCGGGTTGAGATCTCTGAGTCACACAGCAAATTCCCATTGGCTGTCTGTTTTACACATGGTGGTGTACATGCTTCCATGCTAACCTCTCCATTTGTCCCACCCTCTTCTTCCTCCTGCCCCGCCCCACCCTGTCCCGTCCATAACTCTGCTCTTTGGGTCTGCATCTCCATTGGTGCTCTGCAAATAGTTTCATCAGTACCATCTTTCTAGATTCCATATATATGCATTAATATGCGATGCTTGTGTTTCCCTTTTGGACTCACTTCACTCTGTATAATAGGCTCTAGGTCCATCCACCTCATTGGAACTGATTCCAGTGCGTTCCTTTCATGGCTGAGTGGTGTCCCATTGTATACATGCACCGCAGTTTCTTTATCCCTTCATCTGATGATGGACTCCTAGGTTGCTTCCATCACCTCAATATTCTGATTGAAAATCCACTGTATATTTTCCTCTCTGAGCACTGCATGTGATGTTTGGTGCCTGCCAATTTCTTAGCTTTGAATATTTTTTTAAGAAAAAGCAAGTAGCTCAAAAGCAATGAGAAAACGACTATCATAACCTGTCACCCAGAGCTAGCGTTTCCTGGGTCCCTTCGCTCAGTGTAATGATGCATTGCTCGGACTGCAGGAGGAAGCGGATGTGGGATGCACCCTTCCCTCGGCCCGAGCCCGCTCACCTGCAGGCCAGGTGAAGTTGGGCCCAGTACCCCGCTTCCAGCGACAGGAAGCAGAGGACTGACTCACGAGCTGCAGGGCTTCCTGAGGCTGGCACAGCAGAGAAGCCAGTTGGCCACTCTGGTCTCAGTCCCTGAGACCCACCTCAACAATCTGATTGAAAATTCACTGTATATGTTCTTTTCCAAGCACTACAGGCAAGGCTGGTGCCTGCCAACATTCTTAGCTCTAAACAACAGCTCTGAGAAAAGACAAGGGCAGCTGCCAGGTGAGCACCGCCTCCTGGAAGGAGACAGACCAGGAGACAGCTGGATACTTGAGCATGTGTTTTTCTGGCCAGAGGGGCAAAGGCGGCATGATGTTCATCCATCCACAATGAAAGAACCGACTGGGTGACATGGTAAAGGGGACTGGAAGGCAAATGCATCTGGAGACGAAAATGAGAAGGGGCAAAGCTTGTTCTTTCCCTGAACATCCAGGTGATGGAGCTGACCTGAGGGTCATGATGTCCAGGAACCTACAAACCCAGACAAGCCTGCTGCCAGTGAGGCTTTCTTAGGCTGACAAGAGGGACACCTTCTCACCAACGGGGGCAGCGGGGAAGATCTGATGGACCCACCGTGTCCCAGTATCAAAGGGAGGGTCGGCTCCAGGTGTTAGGGCAGTGATGGCAAACAGTCTGAAAGGGGGCCTAGGGGGAATATGACTGGAGAGAAGACCTCCAACCCTCCAGATAATCAGTATCGCCACCACCTCACAGGAGGAAAATGGCAAGCTGAGTCTATAGTTGAAATGGGAACTCTGAGATCAGCTTAGGGTTGCTAATGAGTGACTTGTTTTGAAGCGGAGATACAAAAGTGCGGCAGGAACCTCTAAGCAAAGTGTTGGCACTGCTACAGTGCAGAAGGGGCTGAGGTTTAAAAGGGAAAGACCCCAGAAAGGCGTTTCTGGAGTAGGATGAAGCGGCATCTTCGATTTAGAGCAGACGACTCAGCAAGAAAGTGTATTCAACTATGATTTTGTATGTTTTTTCTTCTGTTGGGGTAAATACTCTTCAACCCCAAAAGGCTGAACAAGTGTGGCTCTGAGGGAACTGGAATCCAGAAATAAAGAAAAATGAAGGGAAAGACTTCTAAACATGCTTTCCCATGACTTCAAGGCTCTTTGCTTGCTCTGCAAACTGAACGTGAACAAAAGCTCAGAAGCATACAGAGAGCGTGGGGAAAGAAGTGTGAACATACCACCGAGAAAATATCACCAAATTGGCACTAGGCAAGTGTTTGGTTTTTAAAGACTGATAGATTCTGGAAATTTCCACATTAGTGAAATCATAGAGGGGATTTAACCAAGGGCTTACGGACCTTTAAGGGAAAAATGGCAATAAATATGGTTGAAAATGGATTCCCTGCAAACAAATGGAATCCAACAAACCTCATTTCCTAGCTTCATGCGGTCACTCGATTGCATAATCTAGCAGAAAGCCAACACAGAGTGGATCTTATCTGACAATGTCTTTCGTGATGGTCTTGATTGAAGACGGTGAAACGCTGGGCCTTCCCTACCTGTTCAGTGGCTGAGACTCCTTGCTTCAACTGCAGGGGACATGGGTTCAACCCCTGGTCAGAGAACTAAGATCCTGCATGCCATGGGGCAGGGCCATAAATAAATAAATTAAATGTTTTTTTAAAAAGAGGGTGAAAGGCTGCTTGGGGAGGACCACATGCAGCTCCTGCTGACTGTTGGGTGCAGCAAGCCGGAGGGGCTGCAGAAGGCGCCAGTCCTTGCCTTGTCTGCAATGTAGATCTGGTTTGTCACATGGAGGGGGGAGGGCATGGAGTAGAATCCAGAAATCCAGACCACGGGAGACTGGAAGGCTGCCAGGATGAAGTGGAATCAAGATGAGAATGACCAGGAGAAGAAAGCTCTTTACTATAGGAAAAAATAAACGACACAAGTACAGAGTGGGGAGCTTGGACTGAGGAGGAGCTTCCATGAAAAACAAAACCTTGGGTTTCTTTGGCTTGACTAAAAGGTCAGTGCGGTGGTACAGGTAGTGACAGAGCTTTTAAAAGCATCTTTAAAGAGGTATAGAGAGGGGGGTGAGATGGTTGAGTTGGGTCGAAAGGTAGCAACTTCCAGTTATAAAATAAACTGAGTCCTGGGATGCAATGTCCAGCATGGCGACTATACCAGGCAAGTGAAATGCTAATCACTCAGTCACGTATGACTCTTTTTGATCCCATAGACTGTAGACTATCAGGCTCATCTGTCCATGGAATTCTCCAGGCAAGAATACTAGTGTGGGTAGCCATTCCCTTCTCCAGGGGATCTCCCCAACCCAGGGGTCAAGCCCAGGTCTCCTGCATTGCAGGCAGATGGTTTATGGTCTGAGCCTCAGGGAAGTCCTAGTGTTAACTATGCTATACTGAATATCTGCAAGTTGCTAAAAGACTAGATCTTAAACGTTCTCAAACAAAAGTCTGCAACTGTGTGTGACGATGAGCATTAAATGTCATTTGCAGTAACGTGGATGGACCTAGAGATTGTCATGCTGAGTGAAGTTAAGTCAGACAGAGCAGGAGAAATAGTTACGACATCCCTTAGAAATCTAAAAAGAAAATGAACTTATTTACAAAACAGGAAGAGACTCACAGACATGGAGAAGGAGCTTGCGGCTGCCAGGGGCTAGGGACAGGAGGAAGCAATAGCTCAGGAGTTTGGGATGGACATGTGCACACCACTATATTTACAACTGATAACCAACAAGGACATACTGCCCAGCACAGGGAGCTCTGCTCAGTGTCATGTGGCAGCCTGGATGGGATGGGAGTTTGGGGGAAAATGGATACATATATATGTATGGCTTGGGGCTTCCCCCGTGGCTCAGCAGTGAAGAATCCACCTGCATGCAGGAGACGCAGGAAACATGGGTTCAATCCCTGGGTTGGGAAGATCTGGAGGAAGGATTGGCAACCCAACTCCAGTATTCTTGCTGGGAAAAAGCACATGGAGAGAGGAGCCTGGCGGGCTCAAATAGTCTGGCACAACTGAGTGACTGAACATACACATATATATGGCTGAGTCCTTCTGCTTAGTACCTGAATCTATTACAACACTGTTAACTGGCTATATTCCAATATAAAATAAAAACGTTTTCAATTTTAAAAAGTTTCCATTTTAATACAAGATTAGTCTTATAGTTAGTAGTGCCAGAAGGTAGAGAACTGCTCAAAAAAAAAAAAAAAAAAAAGAAGCCCCAAACCTCACTGGATTAGGGTATGTCAGAAGGACACAGGGGCTGCTGTAAAGAGTACCCAATGGCTAAAGTTAGAACAACTTAAACAATAAAATAGAGGAGCACTGGATTATAACTGAATGTGTGAAATAACTATTCATGAGTCCTTACTGATATAGATCAACAACGAAATTAACAAGTAGAGGACACAACCTCCCGTACATAAGAATTCCAAGTCACTCTTAGAGTTGTTCCATCCTCAAGGAGGTAGGGCAGAACTCCTGACCCCTCAGCTGTGGGTGGCGTGTGGTGATGTCTTTCGAAAGAGGATGCAGTACAGAGAAGAGGGGGAAAGATTCACTCTGCAGTGGAGAAATCTGACACGCCCTCCCCCAGCCAGGTGATCAAGGTCGACATCCACAGTGACCAGTCTTCCTGGTAGTGTGTGCTCTTGATAAGGTGGGACGAGAGTGGCACTTGGCCTCTGTCTGCCTCCCCAGAACCCATGTCCCCCATCTAATCACAAGGAGAAAGAGTGAACAAATCACAAGTGAGAGATGTCCTACAAAATACTTGCCCACCAATCCTGATGCTCTCAAGGGCATCAAAAACAAGGAAAGTCTGGAGAGTTGTCGGAACCAAGAGGAGCCCAAGGAGACAGGGTAGTTAATGTGATGTGGGGTCCTGTAGAGGATTCTGGGACATAAAAAACAATCTTAACTAAAGACCAAGGACATGTGAACAAAGGGCAGACATGAGTTCATCACAATGTATCAGTATCGGCTCGTTAATTATGACAAACGTAATAGGAACCTTCAGGTTGTGAACTTTCAAAGATATTTGCAGGTCCAATCATGTAAGTTAGCGCGTGTGTCTAGCGTACGTTGTCACATGGCAGCGTGCCCTCTGTCTCCTGTTGCTGATGACCCTTCGGCTCTACCTTCTCCCACCTCCTCACCCTCCTCCATCAGGAACTCTTCTGGCCTGTTCACTCCATGCCAGCCCCTGAGCACCCAGCTGTTGTGCGGTACTACTGTGCTTTTCAAGGTCCTGTACTGTAAGATTAAAATATGCTGTGTTTTTTGGTTTTCCTGGAGGATCCCATGGAGGGAGGAGCCCGGTAGGTTACAGTCCATGGGGTCGCAAAGAGCTGGACACGACTGAGCGACTTCACTTCACTTCACTTGTGTGAGAAATACTATAAGCCGATTACAGTACAGCGCTATATAGCTGATAATGTCATCTGCATACCTAGTTGTTGGTTGGGTTACCCAGTTAGTTGGGTACCTCTGCTGGATATAGGAACAAATTGGACTTGTGAACGCGTTCTCAGAACAGAACCTGTTGGTATGTTGGGGACTTACTGTACACTATTATAAGACATAAATA
>SJYX01024059.1:15579-30431 GCA_006410675.1 Oreotragus oreotragus
ATTCAAAGAGCTTGCATAGCATATAAAACTTTCATATCTATGCCTAACTCCAATTTAAAAGGTAAAATGCTCTTCTTAAATTGCCACTCATTCTATTACCAGTCTAAACTTGGTTTGTTTCCATACATTAGGAAAAATATTTTATATTTAATTTCAGAAAGGTACAGCTTCAACTTTTGAAAAGCATAAAAAAGACTTCCAATAAATACTTTGCAAATGATGAAAAGTTTTCTCTTCTCTATTGCATTGTTCAGTAAAACTTGTCAGGAGAAAAACAATTCCAAAACTCCTTCCAAGTTAAGGGCAAAACCAGTGCCTAAAGAGTGACTGGTGACATGAAGGTGTTGGTTCCTAAGCCTGGCAGTTAATTTAAATTGTGTCCTTATTGATAATAGCATGTGCTTCAATTACAAGCCTCCAAAAAGTGACTTAAAACATGGAAAGTTTAGAGAAGGCTAATTCTAGGAGATTTTTTAAAATTACTTTTTAAAAAACAAAGGGTTATTTTCACATTTAGCTATATATAGACAGAAGTAAGGATCAGTTAAAGATTTGATTGCTGCTTAAGTGAAGTGTCCATGTATTAATTTTAAGGGCTGTGTCTACTCCATTGGAAGTCACAGACCATGTTTTACTTCTATTCCCGGTAACACAGGACTAATTTTTACAATTCATTGTTGCATGACAAGTAATGAAAAAGTGCTCTTATCAAAACTTAAGAAAGGACTAACACCTAAGAATTCTGAGGTTTAAATAATATAGTACACAGCATGACTGAATCACAGAGAGTATAAATGGAAAATTTTCTGAATATCTGAATTGTTTTAAACAGGAAAGGAGACGTAATAGAGGCTGACTGTATCTTTTTGTGTGTGATTTATATGATATCTATTTTGGAGGAATGACAGATTATTCATATTAATCATTCATTGTTTTACTTGTAATCTCTTTTAAAAGGAAGTGAATCATCTATATGCCTGCTGTTTATTATGTTGGAGATATGACTTAAGTTTACACAGTAAAAAGATATTGCTTAGGTTAAGAATCTTGATATTTTGTTAAAGAGAAAGATGTGATTTTTCGGCAAAGCTGTCATAAAATGGAAGGAATATGAACAATATAATTAGTTTGACTTTTCCCTCAAGTCCATGGATAACCTTTGCACTATAATTCTTGACTCAATCCAGAATTTTACGCAGGACCAAGAAGTAATGCAGACAACTTTCTCAGAGCCAGTGCTATTGTGAGAAAGTCCAAGCACAGGCCTTCCTGGATACTTGCTGGAGAATTCCACAGACCGTCACTTGGAACCTGTACTTCGCTTGAGATGATTTTAACAAGCCTAGTTGGTTGGTTTCTCTCAATAGATTAAATCCGAACAAGAGAAGGAAGTAAGAAACTATCATCAGGAGAACGACAGCAGGAGAGGAAGCAGAAAACTAAAAAACTGGCACAAAGAAATTCTTGGAACCTGTACTTCGCTTGAGATGATTTTAACAAGCCTAGTTGGTTGGTTTCTCTCAATAGATTAAATCCGAACAAGAGAAGGAAGTAAGAAACTATCATCAGGAGAACGACAGCAGGAGAGGAAGCAGAAAACTAAAAAACTGGCACAAAGAAATTACTTAGTAGAAGGACAAACAGCTCCTCATCCTGTAAGACATAACTGTATTGTAACACTGGGCAATAAAAAATAAGGTTGGTCCTTGTGGCTCCAAGTTACACAGAAAAAGGTAAATAAGTATACTGTATCCAAAAAGTGTATGAACCGTGTGTATTGAAATGTGTCATCTATTTTATGAGAATTTTAATCTAAGAATCTTAATACAAAATTTTACATAGTTGATGGTCTAGCAATAAATTCTCAGGTAAATAAAACAACTGGCTATTTAAAACAATACTTTTTTCAGATTTCTGAATGGCCAGATTTGGTCCCAAATCCATGCAACTTGAAGAATAGAAAAACTCTGCTTAGTTGCTGTCACAATTACCTCAGTTATTGAGTATAGAGATGTTTCATTGAACTATTCTGGAAAGTTAATTTTTGTAAAGTACTTGGACATCTTTTGTGACAATATGAGATAAAACGAAGATGCTATTTTCTAAGTCCCAGGCATTATGTGTGTTTCCACTTTAACTTATGAGTTTTATATCATTATGTTGTAGTTGGGTTTTAATGTAAGAAATTTAGTAATTTATGCTTTTAGAAAACAATGTGGTTTTTTTTAAGTCTTAGATCAAAATTTATGATTTGAAATTAAGTAACTGCCTGGAGGGGCAAAGTAAAAAGTAGGGATTAGATGTAATGTCGATGAGTAGCTAAGAGAGTTTTACTCATTTATGAAGCTTTTCTTGATTAATCATATCAAATCAGAACATGGTAGGGACTCCCTGATGGTCCCTAGATAAGAATCTGCCTTGCAATGCAGGGAACGAGGGTTTGATCTCTGGTTGGGGAACTAAGATCCTTAGGTGCAGGGCAACTAAGCTCGTGTACTGCAACTACTGAGCCTGAGCACCACAACTGGAGAATCTGCACCAAAACAAAGATCTCCTGAGCCACAGCTTAGACTCGACATGGCCAAAAAAAACCAGGACATGGCAGACTATCTGTAGGGGGTAAAAGAGAGGCATGAACATTTCCTCAATTTATGTTCTTGTAACTGTGGCTATAATGGGTGCTATTGGTTGATTTATTAAAATAAAGGGGGGAAAAAAAACTCTCTTCCATACTTCTATTTTAAAAATCAAATGCTCATTAAGGTGAGTGAGTGGTTAATTTTCACCTTTCAAAAAGTTGCATGTTTGTCAAGGGTTAAATGCTACAAGGGCAGGGGTTTTGCCTTCCATACTTCTGTACATCTGTACATGTACCGGGGGCTGGACTCTTAAGGGATTTAAAAGAGAAATGTCAGTTTAGAATTGCAGTGTTCAATTTTATTGGAACTAGTTTTAATAAAGCTTAAGCATAAAACCAATATTTTGATAAACAGACAAGATGAAATAAAAATACCAACAAAGAAAATATTCTAGTCACAGTGGGTTTCTTACTCATGCTTAGAATTCAAAGCTTGATCTCCTCCCTGACAAACAATGATGCTGTCAACTGGCTGACAGTATTGTTCTGAATGTGATCACAATCTCAACCTTTTGAAAAGTCAGATTAACTGAAAATAATTCAAGTACTAGTTTTCTAGGCATATTTCTTTGCTCCACAACAATTCTCATTAGAAAATGTTTAACTGAAATAACTTACAAAGAAAGAACAGTTTCAACAGTATCACTGTGTAAATATAAAACAACTTTATCTTAAAATGATTAAAGCAACAAATTATAGCTTTTTCCCTATTTGTCACATGAATTACAATGTTAATGCTCTCATATTCTTTCAATATAGTTTTTCAAATTCAAAGGCTTCTTTTACTGTTCAGCTTTAATTAATTTGTTAACATAGTTCTTTGAATAAGTGTTTTTACTTAGGAGACCAAGTGTTTTACAATAATACCTATAAAGGAAAATGAAAGTGAAGTTGGCATTTGGGAAAAAAGTGGCCTCTTCCTGCATTCTGGGTTTAAAAAAAGAGGGGGAAAAAAGGATTTTGGAAAAGAAAGAAATTACTTGTGATAACAAAGTATAAAGGTGAAGAGTTTAAAACAAAAAGACATCCTTTGGAAAATTTAAAAGAAGACAAAACAAAAATGAGCTCAAAGTTTCTTGTATCTGAACAGGCAGAACATATCAGATTGTAGATTATCTTTGTGTGGTAAAGAAAGTAATCACATTAATCTGGAAAGGCCATTTTTTTCTAACACATTAATATCTTAGAGGAATTAACAAAGGCTTTCTTTAAATGATGGGATCATGGATACATCCTGGACAAAAAATTCTAATGAGATTTTACAAAAGATACACGATATTGAAATGGATGATTCTTTCTATAAATACTCTAGGAAAACCAAGAGCAGTGTAATGACAGCATTGCTGAGAGGTCCCAGGCTGGTCCACAGCTACACCTATGGAGGTGAACCTGGCTCAGTGTCAGAATGAAAGAGATGCAACTACAACATCCTCAAATTTTCTTTTTAGAATGTCCCATGGCCTCAGTTTTTGCAAGCCCTGAGCTGCTGTCAATCCATGGTTGAACTCATACATGACTAAAGGGCCACATTCACTAAAGATGACTAAAACATGATCAAAATGGTCCTGATATTTAACGGGCAGGCAGCAAGTTAGATGTTCTGCTGTCAAAGTAAAGGAATTTCTATGGATGTTCTCATCTGAATGAAAGGCCATCTCACTTGCCCACAGAGCTGAACCAGAAAAGTAGACCAGAATTTGTCAGGCCTTAGAGTTTTCTCAAAAACAACCTTCAAATCTAATAATAAACATGAAGAATTCAGTTAATAGCAGAGAAGATTTGGCTATAGAAAATGAAAGAGATGATTCTGGTCTGAAAACCATTTAAGAATTGTCTCTAGTCAGCTGCCTCAAGCCTAAACACATTCTTAACATGGACACAAGGGGATACTGGCTTGCATGGGATGGCATTTTATTTTCTGGCTGCATCTCGCAATATGCAGAACTTCCCTGATCAGGATCAAACCCTAGCCCCAGGCAGTAGAAGTTCAGAATCTTAACCGCTGGACCAGAGAAGTCACTGGAGTGGCATTTTAATGGTCCCTCCAGGCTTGCCACTCTCCTCAGTAAGTGAATAGGTGAAGGGAGGTCCAGGGCTAAAGTGAACTTTTTGGAAATGAACTCCGTCCCACTTTTCTCTCCTCTCCAAACAATAATCTTTTTTTTTTAAAAAAAGATAAAATTTAAAAGTGGGAATTCATCTTCCCAAACATTTAATAATTTGATATGAGAATTTCCTCATGTAATTTAGTCTTTTACATCTGCATTATGGGTCACTTTTATAAGCTTTTATTCTTTGCCTTCTCCACTGGTGTACATGAGTGCATGTGTGTGTGTGTGTGTGTGTGTGCCTGTGTGTGTGCATGGGTGGTGTTTAAAAAACTGGAGAGTGGGACAGAACAGAAGCATTAAAAGTGAATGAACTTAATCAGCTCCATATATTAATAATACTGAGCTCCCCTATGTGGACTTCTCCCTGACCCACCACCTTAGTGCCACATCAAGGCCTCCACTGAACCTCTCTCAGTTCACTCTTCATAACTGGGCATTTATTGTAAGATACTAGGGTTAGGTTTACAAGCTGTGGCTACAAAACAGAGTCACACTCGTTTGCCAAAGCATGGTAGCCATCCATTATTTTTTTCATCTATACACCAAGTACTAGGCTCTCGACATACACAGAGAAAACACAGTTCCTATTTTGAAGGAGCCCACAGCCTAATGTTTATAAGTCTATTTAACTTATACGCGGAGTACATCATGCAAAATGCTGGGCTGCAGGAAGCACAAGCTGGAATCAAGATTGCTGGGAGAAATATCAATTACCTCAGAAACACAGATGATACCACCTTTATGGCAGAAAGCAAAGAAGAACTAAAGAGCCTCTTGATGAAAGTGAAAGAGGAGAGTGAAGAAGTTGGCTTAAAACTCAATATTCAAAAAATGAAGATCATGGCATCCAGTCCCATCACTTCATGGTAAACAGATGGGGAAACAATGGAAACAACGACAGACTTTATTTTTGGGGGCTCCAAAATCATTACAGATGGGGACTGCAGCCATGAAATTAAAAGACATTTGCTCCTTGGAAGAAAGGCTATGACCAACCTAGACAGCACATTAAAAAGCAGGGATATTACTCTGCTAACAAAGGTCTGTTCAGTCAAAGCTATGGTTTCTCCAGTAGTCATGTATGATGTGAGAGTTGGACTATAAAGAAAGCTGAGCACCAAAGAATTGATGCTTTTGAACTGCAGTGTTGGAAGAGACTCTTGAGAGTTCCTTGGACTGCAAGGAGATCCAACCAGTCCACCTTAAAGTGAATTAGTCCTGAATGTTCATTGGAAGGACTGATGCTGATGCTCCAATACTTTGGCCACCTGATGTGAAGAACTGACTCATTGGGAAAGACCCTGATGCTGGGAAAGATTGAAAGCAGGAGGAGAAGGGGAGGACAGAGTAAGAGATGGTAGGATGGCATCACTGACTCGATGGACGTGAATTTGAACAAGCTTTAGGAGTTGGTGATGGACAGGGAAGCTTGGAGTGCTGCAGTCCATAGGTTTGCAAAGAGCTGGACACGACTGAGTGACTGAACTGAACTGAACAGTCTAAGGCACAATTCACAAGCCTGGTTTCATACTTGAATTACCCAAGGAGCTAAACAAACAAACAAAAAAAAACCTATGCCCAGGCTCAGTCCTGCAGACTCTGATTTAACTGGTCTGGACAATAGTCTAAAATAGAGTCAGTATTTTTAAAAAGTTCCTAGCCTGATTCTAATGTAATGTACTGTCAAGGTTGAAAATTACCTTCCTAATGGATGAAAGAGAACAGACAGTGAGCTCTCTAAATTACCCAGTTGAGCTAATCTTGAATAGTCAGCCTGACTTCCTGCTTTAGAATCCTTCAAAACTCCACCTCAAGGCCACTGAGCATCCTCAGCCCTACCAGGTTCTTGACCCCATGGACTGTAGCCTACCAGGCTTCTCAGTCTGTGGAATTTTCCAGGGAAGAGTACTGGAGTGGGTTGCCATTTCCTTCTCCAGGGGATCTTTCCAACCCAGGGATTGAACCCGGGTATCCTGCATTGCAGGCAGACACTTTACCATCTGAGCCACCAGGGAAGCCCTACCAGGTTCTACAACCAGTCAGTTTTCAGAAACTGGAATTGGTCAGTAGGTTGTCAACCCAATCCCTGCTCATTATTCCTTCTGGAGCTCCAGTCTTCTAGCCTGCCTCACTCCTGGTGAGAAGTCCTGACTTTCAGTAACTCACTTCTTGCTGGGGACTCTGCCTGTGTCTGGGTTCTCCTGCCTCTCATCTCAGTTCCCCTGCCTGCTGCAGGATTTCTGATAAGAACACAGGCAGCCGGTTTCACCCTCCGGATCACCTTCCACACCTTGGCAGGTCTCTCTCTTGTCTTCCGTCTGATCTAGCTCACCTTGCCTCCACCTGCAGCCCAGACCTGACACAATCCACACAGATACTGTTTGAAAACAGATCAAATATCAAGACTAGAAGTGCGTCGTATGTACCAACAAATCTACTCTAAATATTTTCCAGCTCATTCTCCTTATAAGCTCGTTCAGCTACCAGATTTCTCCTGGAAGTGCGGCACACTTTTGATCCTCATTACCAGAATGACCAGACAGTGGGGCAGTGGCTGAGTTACATCTGCTGGCACTTTCATCAACTTCGAAAGGGGACCAGTGACCCTACCAATGCCAGTGGATTAGGTTAACTTTTACCTGGAATTTAAATTACATTCGAGGTATCTTGTTAGAGGCATTTGAGGTTTGCTGTTACATGATAAGCATTATTTTCTGTCTGAAATATTAATAACATTTTTCAAAAAGAGTTGTTCTTCTGAAATAGCAATCCAAGTCTCACATTCCAAACCCTGAAACTGATAACCGATTCTCATCCCCCATCTCGGGCCCCAAATATTTTAGCATAAAATAAATACCTGGTTAAAAGTAAAATTTGGTATTTAATAAAGTTAGTAAACACAGACAACCATAGGCTACGTAAAAGTTTTTTTGTCGATCTTGTGTGCTTTGATTTATCCGGGATTTTGTTGGAGTATAATTGCTTCACAGTGTTGTGTTAGTGGGAAGCTACTATATAGCACTGGGAGCTCTTGGTGCTCTGTGATGACCTGGATGGGTGGGGTGGGGTGGTATAGGAGGGAGGTCCAAGATCGAGGGGGTATATACGTATACATGTAGCTGATTTACTTCTGTGTATAGCAGAAACTAACACATCACTGTAAAACAATTATACTCTAATAAAAAATGCATTTAAGTTTTTACGGGGATTTATGAAACCTTAACACCTTGTTTGTAGCCTGTTTAACTACGGACAATATTTTGTGATCCTCTATCTAAGCTTCCGTCATGCTGTGCTATAAACTGTTTTCCCCTAGATTGCAAGCACAGTATGCAGTGACAAGTCATTTTATTCTATTCACATGGTGCCCACACAGCACCTGGCATGAAGCAGGTATGCAGAAAGCATATGAACGTGCCGAACATTCATGCAGGAATGAATGTGCCTGCTGCCTGTGAAACAAGGACCAGCATCTCCTGGGTTTGGGGCTCCTTCATGGCAATGCTTTGGACTTCCCTGGTGGCTCAGTTGCTAAAGAATCTGCCTGCATTGCAGGAGACCCAGGTTTGATCCCTGGGTTGGGAAGATCCCCTGGAGAAGGAAATGGCAATCCATTCCAATATTCTTGCCTGGGAAATCCCATGGATAGAGCCGCCTGGTGGGCTACGGTCCATGGAATTGCAAGAGTTGGACACGACTTAGCAACTAAACCACCACCGTGGAGATGCTTCAGGTCAGCATCTTGACTTGGTATCTCCCAGGAATCTTTCCTAGGTTGGAGCCAGTGGTCCCTAAGCAGGTTAATCTGGTGCTGTTTAGTCTGCAACTGTTGTTTGTAATTATATTCTGGGAATTAAATGGCCACAAAACAACTCTGGGGGCCTTATTCCGCACCAGTGTAACAACACTCTCCCCTAGGAGCCCACCAGCAGACCCCTTTTTGAAGACAGTTTCCATCATGGTGGCTTTGCTAATGTCCTGCCTGGCTACCTGCCATCCTGAGGGTTATTGATGAGAAAACAAGAAATCAATTTAAGCTTTTTTTTCAGTTAATCCACTGCTTAACAGGTGCTTTTAACTCATCAATGACTAGTAATCTAAATGTTCTTACATGAGTAGCCTAGCAGCTGGGCCTTTGGCACGTCCACTCAGCATCTTTTATTTCTACACAGTTGGTACCTGCAGGGTGTGATTTCTATAGAGATCTGTGTCCTCGTGTCTTTGTGTGTTACCTTTTATCTGGCACATGTGTTCCCAGCATTTTTCTGCTTTCTCATGACATTTTGCAAAGAGTACTTATATGAGGTATGGCACTCTCTCCCCACACACCTTCTACACTTTGGTACAAGAAGGTCCCTTCTGTCACACCCAGCTGTAGAGGGTGGTTACAAGAGCAGCTGAAAGTAGTTTATGAATTAATAGGTTGAAAGGGGCAGGTACTTTCTGAAAGGATGCATTTGACATTCTCTTTAAGCATCATGAAGTGAGAGCAGAATTTTCTATATTTACATTCTTTTCTTATCATAAAAACAAATATCACATTTATATCTGCTCTTTATTTCAATCTAGAAATAGGAAAGAGCTGACGTGAGGGTGCTTGACTAGAACGAATATAAACTTAAAATAGGTGGTTAATACTTTTTAAACTCCTCTCTCATTTCCAGTGCTTTCTTTAATACAACTTTAATGGACTGACATATATAACTTTGAAAAGTGATAGAGACTAAATGACAAAATAAGTATTATATAATGATCTGGAGCTATTTGCCCAGTGAACACTGTAAACTTTGTTCTTGTAACAAAGGGAACGACTGTCTTTCCTAGTCCAATCACGGCATCTGGAAACTGGGCCGTGAGGGCTGCCTCAGCTCTATAGATCATTCAGTCAGAACTGCTGTTAGCTTAACCCAGGGGTCAGCAAACTATGACTCGTGGGCTATATCTGGACCGTTGCCTCTTTCTGTATGGCCTGAAAGCTAAGAATGGTTTTTACATTTTTAAATAGTTTTTAAAAATCCAAAGAAGATTAATAGTTCAAGAAGTGAAAATTAGTTACAATTCAAATTTCATAATGCATATAATTTATCGTATTATATAATACATCTATCATGCACAATAAAGTTTTACTGATACAGAGCCACACTCACTCACTTTTATATTGTCTGTGGCTACTTTTGTGCCACAGCAGAGTTGAGGATAGTGACAGGCACCATATAACCATAGAGCTGAAAATATTTACTATCTGGCCCTTCACAGAGAAAATCTGCTGATTCCAAGTTTAACTTAGTAGCTACAATGATAAAAACCCTACTTTTCTTTAAGGATCATGTTTGCTCCCTGAGAGGTTCCGGCTTCTTCTGTGGTAGAAAAATATTCTTGTGGGAGTTAATGGCCACTGTATAACAGAAATAATGTCCCAGGAGTGTATACTTTAAACAGCTGGTCCAGGAAGCATAATTTGATCAAGAATTTCCATGTTTTTAAGTATGAACCAAAGTAGCCCTAAAAGTGAAGTGAAAGTGTCAGTCGCTCAGTCGTATCCAACTCTTTGCAACCCCAGGGACTGTAGCCCGCCAGGGCTCTCTGCCCATGGAATTATCCGGGCAAGAATACTGGAGTGAGTGGCCATTCCCTTCTCCAGGGAATCTTCCAGACCCAGGGATCGAACCTGAGTCTCCCACATTGCAACCACTTCAAACCTGGCTCACCCCTGCCCTGAGGTCCTGTGATGGGGTAAATGATTGTCACGTCCAATGGTCATACTTGGGATTTCCTTGTGGCTCAGCTGGTAAAGAATCCACCGCAATTTGGGAGGGGTGGGTTTGACCCCTGGATTGGGAAGATCCCCTGGAGAAGGGAAAGGCTACCCACTCCAGTATTCTGGCCCGGAGAAGTCTATGGACTGTATAATCCACGGGGTCGCAAAGTCAGACACGACTGAGCGACTTTCACTTTTCACTGTCATACTTGTCAGCCATTTGGATAGCAGACAGTGATGATTTTGAAAATAAGGAAAAACGTAGAAGTAAGGTTGAATGTTACTTTGGTATCTTACACAGATGAGATAAACTTTAACGAAAAGGTAAAAGCCCACCTGGACGGGTTTCGGCTACCACAGGCCCAGCGAGGTCAGACGGCTTCCCAACACCCGCCTGGTTTATGGCTCGAACTCGGAACACGTAGCTCTCACCCTCCTTGAGGCCTTGCACCTGCAAGAAGAAGATATAGAAATGATGGTCACTCTGTGTCATTTGAACAGAAGTGCTCTTCCCCTGTGGAGGTGATTCAGCTACACAGCGCAGGATTTGGGTTCTAAACTTCATCCTGTCAGAGACTCAGTGTGTGTCTTCAGCTAAGACTTTCTTCTTTCCTGACCACGTATAAGTAGACATTTCCAAGATCCCTTGAAACTCAGATGTTCTTTCTTTTTTAGATAATTTAACAGCCACCAACATCAGAAATAGGAGACTGATACCCTTATGTTTTACAGGAGTAAACCACCTTATTCTTTGGTCAAATGACAAAGTGTTCACAAGAGCATATGGGCTGCCCTCTTTTCCTCATCCTTTTGGAACATTCCAGAGAAATTTCAGATAAAAGTTCTGGCAGAAGAGGGGAATTACAAGCATGGATCTTAGATCATGCATCGCTTTCCATTTGTTTAAAAGCATGTTAAAGCATTAGAACGAAAACAAATAGAAACTGTCCTTGTAAATATAATATAGCTATTTCTCACTAGATAGACAAGCAACTAACATGGCTGCAAATTCTGGTAATTTGTGAATAGCCAGTGTATTAGAATTTCAGGTCCTCACATTGTCATGCATCAAGAAGATGTTTGCTGAGGACCTATATTATAAGTGTACCACTGAGCTAGAGTTACAAGAGCGTGAGGAAAGTAAAAAATATATATTTATAATATGCTTTTATATGACAGTCCCACTTCATAATTTTTTGTGACTTTCTTTGGGTTCAGCAAGTCTCATAAACAAAGAAACAGTATAAATATTATCAATATTTTACAAAAATTATCTTTTTTAAAACATTTGACTTCTAAAACCTATATCATACTTTAAGAAGGAATTTATTATACACAGGGGACATAGTTTTTCCCATAGTGTTGTGATGGAGATTAACATCCAAAATGGGATTTAAATCACACAAAGCTAGAATATATTTACTCAGCTAAGCAAAAGGTTTGTGACCATGCATTAGGTGAGCTATATATTAAATTGATGGGGTTTTAATCTAATGATTTAATTGTGTTGTGTTTATGATAACAGAATGCTACAGTTATGATAATAGAATGTTACTGTTACGATAGCTTTTACTGGAGCTAATGGATTTTTGAGATGATTTTAATCTGTAAATGAACTTGAATATAGGCACAATCTAAATGTATAAAGTTTGATGTATTTAAAGTTCATATTTAGAGATAATGCCAGGCAACTGTGGATCTACAAAAAGGAACAGAAACACTTCCTTGTTGTGATAAAAATAGACCAGCTGCCAGGTGCCGGCCACATCTGCACCTGCCGCTCAGGTAGTACGTGACCATGAGTTAGATTTTGGCAATACGGCACAGGAAGAGAATCCACATATCCCATGTCTAGTCACTGGGGTGACAGGCACACCCCTACACCCTTCCATCACTGCAGGGCAATGACTGCTGAGCTTAAAGCACTAGAGATGCGCCACATGTGCACACATCACATCTATTTTTTCCTTTTCTTGGATTTGTTTTCCTCCTTAAAATTTCCAAAAGAACCCCATTCTCTTGTCTTCTTCATCTTTGTCCCCTTCTAATTATTCATTTCCTTCTCATCACACCGTATCAGCAGATTGTAATTACCAATAAAAAAAAGAAAGTGTGAGCTCAGCTGGTTAAATTTTTTGATGTAAAGCAATGCACCTTTAACTCCTTCTAGGAACCCCCAGACACTCCGTGCTCACATGAACAGGGATGCTTCTGGCAGACACCAGCTAACCCACTAGGTTCTGTGCAATGGTGCTAAAATCTCCTATTCCTGGAGTTATTAACATATTTCCTTTCCTCACTTAAACTTGAGAACGTTTTTTAACGTGTACATTTTTTCCCCATTTCAGGCTTGAAACTTTTCTGAATATGAACCACTGGAAGAGGGACTCCACATCATCATGGGTAGGGCATTATGGGAACCTCAACTTTTCTTATGTCTTTACCATTTGAATTTATCATCATTAGCATCCATCCATTTTATAACCATAAAAGTCAATATTCTATTTTCACTTTAAAAATTGTGGCCAAACTCTAGGGTCATTTCCTTACAGAGAGTCCATCTCCTGCTTCGTGAGGGCACTCAACCTCAGTCTCTCTCTTCCCCCTAAATTTGCCTTTCTTCTGTTTCTTGTCTTTTTTAAAAAATGAGTAACATTAACCAGTTTTTGATCTGCTTAAACTCTCTTATTTCCTCTTCCTGTCCATTTTTTTCTAGGCTCCTGGCCCCCTTTGCTTGACTTCTCACCCTTGTTTGGATCCTCTCTGTGGAATTCTTGGGACCCCTGTGCTGTGGCTGATGGAGGATTTGGAGGTCACGGGAGCTATAAGCACACACCACCACCATCTAGGATGTGTCTGATCTGTTTTTCACTGGCTTTTGGGGTATGTTTGCATCCAGAGGCCTCCTGGTTCTCTGGAGCCAAACCACATCCTAGCTCCAGAACTTCCTTTACCATTTCTCTGCCCCAGGAAACGTGACCTTCCTTATTGCCTCATGGTTTTGTAAGGGGCTGGCGAGTTTACTGCATGTGCTAAGCTGAGTTAATGGCATGTTGGATGTAACAGTTTAAGGGTCATCTCTATTGGAGAATATATTTATATTTTTACGAGGACTATAAATGCCTTAACCCCAGAGCACTCTCTGTGACAGATGGTGTTGACTCTACTGGCAGGTTGACAAGAGAAGTCTCTTAATGTAGGTATACTCCGAGAATCCTCCAAGGCCTACCCTCTGGGCAGGAGCCTATTCCACCAGCAGATAAGGCTGCATACTGAATGCCCAGGCAGCATTCTGTCTGTGATTGTACAGTCACACTTCATTCTGAGTAACGGGGATTGGAGTCACATTCCCTACAGTTTCCAAGGCTCCGCTATGGACTTGGGGTGTCCATAATGCCATGACTGACATCAGGGGAAAACATGCTTTTGAGGTTTCCATTTGGTACTAGTGGCTATAGCAGAACTGTCTCTGGTAGATGGGAGTTAGAAACTGGTTTGCTCAGAACACTCTAGAGGAAACTGGAAGGCAGTGACGTGGATAAGGGTGAAGTCGAGGTCAAGAGTTGAGTCATTCTTCTGGCCCCTGAGAGCTCACGTGAGCACAGGTGTGAGAGGGCAGGTGAGGTGAGGCCACGCATGACTCAAGGGATCGGAGTTTAAAGCTCACAGGTGTGCTGCTGCTGCTGCTAAGTCACTTCAGTCATGTCCGACTCTGTGCGACCCCAGAGACGGCAGCCCACCAGGCTCCCCTGTCCCTGGGATTCTCCAGGTAAGAACACTGGAGTGGGTTGCCACTTCCTTCTCCAATTCATGAAAGTGAAAAGTGAAAGTGAAGTCGCTCAGTCGTGTCCAACCCTCAGCGACCTCATGGACTGCAGCCTACCAGGCTCCTCCGTCCATGGGATTTTCCAGGCAAGGGTACTGGAGTGGGCTGCCATTGCCTTCTCTGTCACAAGTGTGAACTCTATGAAAATAACATCCCCAAATCAAAAACACCCTAAAAAATATGTGAAGTAGGAATGAGAATGTCACCTTTTGGGGATGGTAAATAATAACATCTTCAGACTGGAAGTAGTGAAGATATGAGGTGGGTAAGTGGAGGTGAAGAGGAAAACAAGAGAGGAGAGGTAATTTCTAAAGTCAGGCCAAGAGATTCAGGTCAAATTGCAACCAAATTGTTTTAAGCATCAGAAACTTCCCCAAACCCCACCCACTGCCAAATGAAAGCCTACCAGGAACCCAACACATGACACCAATCAACACTGAGATGCTCTGTTTTATCTCCTTGACTTTAAAATTACCCTGGTAGAAGACCCCTTTTTCTTTAAAAAAAAAAAGAGAGAGA